>PVJS01005710.1:0-63012 GCA_004027185.1 Glis glis | reverse complement strand
GCCCTCTTCGAGTAGCTGCAAGGTCTCTGGTCTGATTTCTAGGTCTTTGATCCATCTGGAGTTGACTCTAGTGTAGGGTGAGAAAGTGGGGTTTATTTCTATTTTCCTGCATATGGTTAGCCAGTTTTGCCAGCACCATTTGTTGAAGAGGCTATCCTTTTTCCAGTGGGTGTTTTTAGACCCTTTGTCAAAAATCAACTGGCTGTAGGTGTGTGGGTTTGTTTCAGTCTTCTATTCTGCTCCATAGGTCTATGTGTCTGCTTTTGTGCCAATACCATGCTGTTTTTATTATTATGGCTTTGTAGTATAGTTTGAAGTCAGGTATTGTGATGCCTCCTGCATGGTTCTTGTTGCTGAGAACTACTTTGGCTATTCTGGGTTTTTTGTTGTTCCAAATGAATTTAAGGACAGATTTTTCTATGTCAGTGAAGAATGACTTTGGTAATTTAATGCATTGAATCTGTAGAGCACTTTTGGAAGAATGGCCATTTTGATGATATTTATTCTGCCTACCCAAGAGCATGGGAGCTCTTTCCATCTTCTAAGATCCTCTTCAATTTCTTTTTTCAAAGAAAAGAGACCTTCCTTGCAGAGGTCTTTTACCTCCTTGGTTAGGTTTATTCCCAAGTATTTTATTGTTTTGGGAGATATTGTGAGTGGAAATGTCTTCTGAATTTCTTTTGCAGTTGATTTATGGTTGACATACAGAAAAGCTTCTGATTTTTTAAGATTGATTTTATATCCAGACACTTTGCTGAATTTTTTGATCAGTTCTATGAGCTTTTTAGTTGAGTTTGTTGGATCTTCTAAGTATAACATCATGTCATCTGCAAATAGAGATAGTTTCAGTTCCTCTTTTCCTATTTGGACTGCTTTTATTTCCTTCTCTTGCCTTATTGCTCTGGTTAGGGTCTCGAGTACTATATTGAAAAAGGAGTGGTGACAGCGGACATCCTTGTCTTGTTCCTGTTTTTAAATGGAACTCTCAAAGTTTTTCCCCATTCAGTATGATGTTGGCTGTGGGCGTATTGTATATTGCCTTTATGATGTTGAAGTATGTTCCTTCTATTCCAATTCTCTGCAGTGTTCTTATCATGAATGGGTGTTGGATTTTGTCAAATGCTTTTTCAGCATCTATTGAAATGATCATGTAATTTTTGTCTTTAGTTCTGTTTATGTGGTGGATTACATGAATTATTTTTCGTATATTGAACCAGCCTTGCATCCCTGGGATGAACCCGACTTGGTCATGATGTATGATTTTCGAGATGTGGTTTTGAATGCACGTTGCTAATATTTTGTTTAGAAGTTGGGCATCTAAGTTCATCAACGATATAGGTCTGTAGTTTTCTTTTCTTGAGCTGTCTTTGTTTGGTTTTGGTATTAGTGTGATGTTGACTTCATAGAATGTGTTTGGGAGAGTCCCATTTCTTTCTATTTCACAGAATAGATTGAGGAGTATTGGGATTAGTTCTTCTGTAAAGGTTTTATGAAATTCACTTGGGAAACCATCTGGACCTGGGCTTTTCTTTGATGGTAGGCTCTTTATTGCTGCTTCAATCTTGTTGCTATTGGTCGATTTAAATTTTCTATGTCTTCTTGATTCAACTTAGGAAGGTTGTACACATCTAGAAATTTGTCAATTTCTTCTAGGTTGTCCATTTTATTGGAGTATAGTTTTTCATAGTAGTTTCTGAATATCTTCTGGATTTCTGTGCTGTCAGTGGTAATATCACCTTTTTCATCTCTTATTTTAGTAATTTGGGTTGATTCTCTATTTCTTTTGGTTAGGTTAGCTAGTGGTTTATCTATCTTGTTTATTTTTTCAAGGAACAAGCTTTTGGATTTGTTGATTTTTTGTATTGTTTTTTTATTCTCTACTTCATTGATTTCTGCTCTGATCTTAATAATTTCCTGTTTTCTACTAGTTTTGGGGTTAGATTGTTCCTGTTTTTCAAGGGCTTTGAGGTGTGTCATTAGGTTATTTATTTGGTGATTTTCCGTAATTCTTATGTGGGTACTCAGTGCTATGAGTTTTCCTCTTAATACTTCCTTCAGGGTGTCCCAGAGATTTTGATATGTTGTGTCTCTGTTTTCATTTGTTTCTAGGAATTTCTTGATTTCTCCCCTTATTTCTTCTTTTACCCATTCCTCATTCAGCAGTGTGGTATTCAGTCTCCATGTGTTTATGAGGTTTCTCTGGGTCTTCTTATAGTTGATTTCTAGTTTCATTCCATTATGGTCTGAAAAGATGCAGGGGATTATGTGACATTTTTTGAACTTGCTAGTACTCACTTTGTGACCTAGGATATGGTCTATTTTAGATAAGGTTCCCTGAGCAGCTGGTAAAAATGTGAATTCAGCTGTAGTTGGGTGGAATATTCTGTATGTGTCTACTAGGTCCATTTGGTTTATGGTGTTCCTTAGGTCTGAGGCATCTTTACTGGCCTTTTGTCCTGAGGATCGATCTAGTGGTGTGAGAGGTGTGTTGAAGTGTCCCAATATTATTGTATTGGGATCTATGTGTGATTTAATGTCGCGAAGAGTTTCTTTTATGAAAGTGGTTGCACCTGTGTTTGGGGCATAAATGTTGGCTATTGTTATATCCTCTTGCTGGATTGTTCCTTTTACCAGTAAGAAATGACCTTCTTTGTCTCTTCTGATAAGTTTAGGTTGGAAGTCTAACTTGTCTGATATCATAATTGCTACTCCTGCTTGTTTTCACGGTCCATTAGCGTGGATTACCTTGCTCCATCCCTTCACCTTTAGTTTGTGCATATCTTTACTTGTAAGGTGTGTTTCTTGCAGGCAGCATATAGATGGATTGTGATTTTTAATCCATTTTGCGACCTTATGTCTTTTGATTGGGGAGTTGAGGCCATTTATATTCAGTGTGATTATTGAGAGATGGGTTTACATTCCTAACATTTTGAGTTTTAATTTCTGTTTGAGGTAGTGTTTGTTGTTTTCCTAGTTGTTTGTTTGATGGAAATCACTGTTTCTCTGGTTCTGGTGTTTCCTTATTTTTTCTTCTTTGTAATTAATCTCTTTGAGCATTTTCTCTAGTGCTGGTTTGGAAGACATAAAGTCTTTCAGCTTCTGTTTGTCATGGAAGGTTTTTATTTCTTCATCAAATTTGATAGATATCTTTGCTGGGTAGACAAATCTTGGCTGGAGGTTGTTTTCTTTCAGAGTCGCTCCAGGACTTCCTGGCTTTCATGACTTGGTTTGGGAGGTAGGGAGTGATTCTTATTTGTTTACCTCTGAATGTTACTTGCTCTTTTGCTCTCGTTGCCTTTAAGATTCTCTCCTTGGCCTCTACATTAGTCAGTTTGATTATTATGTGACGTGATGAACCTCTTCTCCTATCCTGTCTATTGGGGGTTCTATATGTTTCCTGTACCTGTGTATCGACCTCTCTTTCTATGTTTGGAAAATTTTCTAATATTACTTCTCTGAATAGATTATTGATTCCTTTAGTTTTAGCTTCTGATCCCTCTTCTATGCCTATTATGCTTATGTTTGCTCTTTTAAGACTGGCTGAGATCTCTTCGATGTCCAATTCCTGCTGTCGAATTGTTTTTTTCTAATTTATATATTTTGTGTTCATTTTTGGAGAGGTCATCTTCTAAGAGTGAGATTCTGTTTTCCATATGGTCTAGTCTATTGTTGATGGTCTGTATTGATGCCTTCATTTCAATTATTGCATCCGTCACTTCCTTAAGAGCTTCTTTTTGATTCCTGCTAATTTGATCCTTCATTTCTATTAGGCTCTCTCTGAATTCTCTTTGGAAATCCTGTATCATTTCCTCTATTGAAGTTCTGAATTGTTCTGGTAATCTTTGCACTTCTGAGTTGGCAGGTTCTGTTGTGGGATTGTGGGGGCTCATTGTTTCTTTGCTATTCTCCCTTTTCATGATTTCAGGTTTCTAATGTTTATACTTTTGTTGCTTTTGATAGTTCTCTCTCTCTCACTCTGTAGGTATCCTATATCTAATCCCTCTCCCTTTATGGTTTCTTATCCTGGAGGTAGTAGTTGCTACTAGGTGAGCCTTAAAGGTGAATATCCTTTCCTGAATGGTTATTCTCACTTGCTAGGTATAATGTCCATTTTCAGGCCCAATTCTTGGTCTCCTTCAGTGATTGGGACCCTTGCCTGGTGCCTCTCACTACCTGTGTAAGCGACCAGTGCCGCTATTGCCCTTCTCACTGCAAGCGTTGGTCTCCATGGTCTCTACTTGGGTTGTCCCTATGTCTCTCTCTATCTACACCTATGGCAGGTGTCACCAGCAGCGGGCCCTGGGCTTGTGTCTCTCTTTGCCTTCAGAAGCAGCGGGTGTCGCCTTGCCCCGATTCTGTGCAAACACGGAACTCCACGTTTTCCACAGAGAGGGCTGATTTGGTCCAATTTTCCCCAGGTACCACAGCTGTATGTCCTGTGGTGCTCCCCGGGGACTCTACAAGGGTGCTGCGACCCACAGGCTGCAAGTCTGTCCCACTCAAATATCACCAGGGACTGTCTGCTTATCCATGCATCTACCATGTCCTACAGCAGAGCCCACTCCCACCTCCGCCAGGACAATCCACACCGTCTCAGGCCCAGCGAGTCCCGTGGCCGCGCTGGGTGGTCTCCCCCTTGGGTGGCTCATTGACTTATGGCCTCCTTGAGCACTGGCCTTAATCTCTGGGGGGGGGGCTCTGTTCAGGCCTCCGGGCCCTGGGGACTCTGCCAAGCGTGGATTAAACTGCTGCTCGCACCCATCGCTGATGCTCTGCAGTGCTGGCTTTAGAAGGGCTCCCTGGCTTCCTTGTTGGTGGCCTGCAGAAGCCGCAATGCCGGTTGCTGTCTGCGCGGTCTGATTAAGATGGCGCTGCTGCTGCTTATGCCGATGCATCAGATCGGGTCTGTGTCGTGCATGGAGCGAGTTGCTGCTCGCCTTCACTGCTGCTATTCTGCAGCTGCTAGTTTCACAGCAGGTCATTGGCGCCTCTGCTGGTCTTGTGCAGGAGCCACAATGCTGGTAGCTGCCGGGAAAGTCCTGCCAAGATGGCGCCACTGCAGCCACTGTCGCCACCACCATTTGGTCTCTTGAGTATGGAGCGAGCCACTGCTTGCTTTTGTCTCTGCTGATCTGCAGTTGAACTTACAACAGGTCTCTGGCTTCTCTGCTGGTGGCGTGTGGAAGCCGCAATGCCCACTTTGGTGCTTTCAAAGTTCTAAATATGCAGGTTATATTGTCCCTGGTTTCTCAGTTCTTCCAATGATTTGAACTTTCCTTGAACTTCAGCCATTCATTCCTGTGATCATATGTTGGAAGAAGTTTGATTATGAATAATCTGGGGAGCACTTAAAAAGTAGGAAAGCTCAGGGTCCACAGTGCAGCTTTGCGATTGGCATCATTTTGTTATTATTTACAAAATAATCATTATCATATTGATTATTGCCACTGTTATAGCCTCAAATTCAAGCATCTCACTCTTCAAACCACACTACTTTGTTCCAGCCTCGTCCCTTGAGTTGAATAATCTTTTGACTTCCAGCAGGATCTGACTGTCACACTGCTGGTTTTCATTGTCCATCACAAGTTTAATGTCTTTACTTCACACATTACCACTTAAACTTCCTGGTCTGTCATTAAAATCACTCTTCTATGTTCCTTAACTTCATGTCACTGCCTAGTATAAACCTCATTTCTCATGAATTCCTTTTTCTTCTACTACATGAATGAGCCTGCCCAAAAGAAAAAAACAATAATATCACATTTAATCTCCATTAAAATTTATAAGCACAAATATAAGTTCTATAAGATTAGAATTATCTTTTATTTACTGTTATATCACAAGAGTCTAGAGAAGTGTTTAAAGTATATAAGAAGTAGAATAAACACCTGATGGATCAATAAGTATGTGGAATTGTCCATTAGTGCAGCATAGTAAACTTACTATGTTTCCATTGCCTCCTTTTCTAGGTTAGTACTTCTTATCTTATTCTTTTCTCTCCAAAGATCAATAGCATCTTCTTATCCTAACATTCAGCTAATGACTTTTTCTATAATTCCTATGATAAAAGATATCACAACTAGAAAAGAATCTAGATTATTCTGCTTCTACCCACCTACATGCATCCAAGCCTATATAATCAGCATTTCCTATTAAAACCAAGAAGTCTAACTCCTTGGTTCCTAGACTCTACTCCTTTCCCAGAAATTTCTCAACCTTTCTCTGGATAAACTATCTTTACTCTTTAGTGAACCAATCTGGCCAGCAACATTACACGCAATGTCTTCAAAAACATCTCACTTGGTCTGTTATATCTTCTAGAGGTTGACCATATTTTTCTATACTTTAAGATCATACTTTCTTGAAAGAGACTTGATCTCCAATCTCCTTCCACTTTCTCTTGAACATTGTCCAAGTGAATGTCCATGCCTTTGACTTCACTGCAACTGCTTTAGGTCAGGTACTCAAGAACCTCCATTTGCTGTATTTGGTCAAATTTCAGAACTCATCCTGTTGGAGCATCAACAAAATTTGACACAGTTGATCACTGTCTCCTTCTGAAAATACTTTCTTTATTTGACTTTTAGAACACTATTGTCTGATTTTCTCTGCTGTCATTGCAAATTCATTTTTGTCTTTCTGATCTAAAGACATGGAAAATGCCAGGACTCAGTATACATGATTACCTTGGTGATTTCATACCCGTATGTGGCATAAATATCATTTATATTTTGACATCTTTCAGAATGACATCATCAACCTAAAATTCCCTCTATACTTCTGTATCTGGCTGCCCAGAGCAATTATCTAAACCATCACAGGATCTAAATCAAATTCTTGATTTTCCCCTGAGCAAGTTCCCCATTTCAATAACTGGCATCTTCACCTTTTCAGCTTTCTTGGTCTAAAACTCTTGTGTCATCCTTGACTCTTCTCCTTTGCCTAAACCAATACAACCCTCCAGTGAATCCTGTTGACTCTACATTCTGACAACTTTTCTCCATCTCCCTGATATCAATTATGTTGAACAATTATTTACCTTCATTGTTGTATTGCCTTCCTAACTTGTTTTCCTATTTTTCCCCCACTTCTCACTAGCAAGAGTGGTTATTATCATTGCAATCAGGAGTTGTGTTTAAAACATTATATACAAAAACTCTATATACAAAGCCGGGCCTGGAGGTGCACACTTGTAATCCCAGTACTTGGGAGGCTGAGACAGGAGGATCCGGATTCGCGGCCAGCCTCAGCTACTTAGTGAGGCCCTCCACAACTTAGTGAGACCCTGTTTCAAAATAAAGAATATAAAATAGGACTGGGGGTATAACTCAGAGGTAGAATGCCCCTGGGTTCAATCCCGAGTACCCCCCCAAAAAAAAACCCTCTATATGCAGATTAGAAGCCAAAGTCCTTACATGGCCTACATGATCCCTATTATCAGATTTCTTTTACAATTAAACAAAATGTATAATTTCTACATACTCTTGATTGACATTCCCAACTTTCTTCCTTGCTCTTATCAAGACTTCCATCATGCTGTTATTTATACATTCTAGCTGCTCTGCCTAGTATATTCTTCCAAGAAATATACATATGGATTGATCTCTTAGCTTCTTCAGGGTTTTTATCAGATGTCCACTTGGAGAGGCCTTCCTTGACCACACCATATAATATTGCAAACCCTTATTTACTCAGAACACTCTCTCTCCTTTGTTGTTTGATGTTTTTTCTCCATTGCACTAATCATCACCTAACATATATTTTACTTAGAATACTATCAATTATTTTTTTCTCTTTATTCTACTCATTAGATGATAAGCCTTATCAGGGCAGGAATTATTTTTTGGTTTCATCTATTTTCATTGTTTTATCCCTAGCAACCAGAAGGGTATGTGATACACCAAAATTTTTCATTCTGCTCAGTAAAATTGTGAACCAATTTCATTTTCCTATATTACTCATCATGTGAAAACTTAAAACCTACGAGTTTGAAAGTCTACTATTATGAGAAAAATAGTTTTTTAACCTTTCCTAAAGTCTTGCAAGTGTAAAAATGGTATCCAGTCGATAGACTGTTAGTGATAATATATCCAAAAAGATATCCAGTATTGAAATGTAAGAAATTCCTAGAATAGATCAAGACATATCTTCTCTTTTTTAGTGCAAAGATAAAAAGGCAGTTAAAAAATTCAATACCAACTATATAGGAAGATGGAGTCAACATTTTGAAATTGTAAAAAGTGGAAACACAAAACTACACTTAATGAATATAAGCAGAATGAAAAGTTTTCATATCTGCAACATATGTAACAAAAATTCTATAACCCTCTATAAAAGCCTTCTGTAAAAATCTTGTGTACAACAATAACAAGCAAAACATTTTTGGTAAAAAGATTTACATGAAAAAGAATTCAGGATGATCAATATATACATGTAAAATTATTTAACCTCATGAATAACCAAAATTAGTTTAAATGTTTCTCTCGATCACCGTGACAATGATTAGAAGTGCCATGTTCAGTTTTTATAAAGAGATTGATCAGCCAACATGCCCTTACAAGACAGTTTAAAATGTTCCAGGTATGAAAGCAGGGCAGTGTTTCTGGATATATCTAATAAAAGGAATAATTCATTTAGGGCAGGCAGGCTACAGGATAAAGTGTGGAATTGTTTACAAGTGAAATGGAAATATCATTGAGGCTGCAATTGGCAAATGGCAAACTGTTTAATCTTTAAAGATCACTGTGGCTTCTGTGTAAGGAGTTCATGAAGGCAGGAGAAGCATGGCGATCTTTTAGGTGGTGCCTGCATCGCTCTATGTGGCCAATCATGACCTTCTGGATCGGCATGGTGATGGTGACTATGAACGTAGAAAAGAAGAATTGAGGATCATTTGGGGAGCCAAATTTTTAGAACTTGTTGTTGGAGTAGGTGTAAAGAAAGAGAGGTAGAGAATGAGTCAGCATTTGTTCAAGAGAATATTTCATAAACGAGAGAGCTGGGATTTGAGCCTTGTTCTGGTTCAATGTCCCATGTACTTTCACATTGGTAGATGTAGCAGGAAGGGAAAGAAACCTCCACTGCAGTGTCCTGCATGCACACAGTTCCCTTCAGACGCAGTGAAGTGGTGCTAGCAAAGTGTTCTCATGGGTAAAAGCTTCCCCAAAAGGGTTAAGAGGCAATTTAACCACAGCTCTGGTCCACTGTCTTTCTGCTCAGACGTTTTCCTTCCCAATCCTCCACACATTGGGTATGACCAAAACAGCCTTTAAATTACCCTCAGCTTGACTCTAAGCCCCTGAACTCCTTTTCCTTACAGCATTTGTTTTAGAAAACATGTCACTGTAAATTATTTTCCAATCTATTTGAGATACAAATCTTTTTAAACCCTTCTTGCCAGTTTTATAATGCAGGAATGCCTTTCTCAAGGACCTGAGAGACATCCTTTTGAAATGTAGTCATCAAAGAAAATAGAATGAGTCCAGTTAGTGAACACAGATGGCCTATAATCCCTCCCAACTCAGCTCTTAAAACCTCTTTGTCTGGCCTCTGTTTCAGTGCAGTTGCGTTCAGACTACATCAGACTACATTCTGGTCTCTCTCTCCTATTCCAGTGCCCTTGAATGAATCTTTTTTGCATGTTTGATTTTTGTTTCTGTTTTTGTGATTCAGGTGGCTTTGGAGTAACCACAAGCATTTCTGGAGCCCAACTAAAGGAGAGTTAAGTTAGGTTAGATTAGATTTACTGGACATGTGGCATCACAGTTACCTCTGTATATGGTTTGGTTATTGCTGACAATGTTTCACAAGCTATTAGGGATAGAACTAATATTCAAACCTCAATTTTTTTGACATTATATCTAATGATTTTAATAATATGCATTATTATCTGTTTTATGGTCAGTGATCCATAAATATTTTATTTTAAAGGCATTCTAGTCAATCCCTAGTTATTTCCAGAATTTGGCACTATGACCTATCTCTTTATCTGGCTTCCATGTGCTTTGCATTCTTATCTCCTGCTTCCTTCCCACCACACACTCTACCTCATTCCTTGCCTCTGATCAGCCGTGCCTTCACTCCTGTTCTTCCTTCAGTCTGAAATTACTTGCCCAGTTATATTTTTATAGCTTCTTATTAACTGCTAGTTGAATGACAAAAATATTAACAATGATAGTGATAAAAACATTCAAACGAGGACTCAATCAACAGTGGTCAACTCAAAATATGTAATACTAGAAACTGCAAAAGAAAGCAAAATAATATCCTGAAATCAAAGTCTATATTAGAAGCCGGGCGTGGTGGCGCACGCTTGTAATCCCAGTACTTTGGGAGGCGGAGACCGGAGGATCCGGGTTCGCGGCCAGCCTCAGCTCTCTCTCTCTCCCCCTGTCTCTCTCTCTCTCTCTACTTAGTGAGGCCCTCCACAACTTCGTGAGACCCGGTTTCAAAATAAAGTATAAAAAAAAATTGGGCCGGGGGCGTAGCGTGGAGGTAGAACGCCCCTGCGTACAATCCCCAGTACCGCAAAAAAAAAAAAAGTCTATATTAGAAGAAACTCAAAAGAGATGTGAAGCTGAAAAATAAAAACAAAAAGTCTTCATCAACCATGATAGAAGATAGACTTAATTATATTTTCTTTCTCTAGAAACAATGATATTACAAAATTGCCATTATATGACTTGGCAAACAAAAATAATAACATCCACATGTAAGAAAAATTTTTATGGAGGAAGGCAAAACAGATATTTGGTAAAATTTGTTTCTGGATTTGTACTTGCAGAGAATGTGTAATATTCTGGAAATTGCTATTTGTTGTGTCTTTTGTAGTCACTTTTAGACTTTAACAATTGTCATTTTGATTTCTCTTTCTTCCAGAGGACATGTCAAATTTTCTAAATGCTGAAACCTTGATAAACCTAAAACAGGATTAGCATCTCAGACAGCACTTTTATAAACACATTTCCTTATGGAAATAGGTGGTTTATAAAAAGACAATGAAGACATCTTCTGAGGTTTCAATAGAATATGATGTTAGCAGCCCAGTGTGGTGGTGCACGCTTGTAATCCCAGTACTTGGGAGGCTGAGACTGGAGGATCACAGGTTTGCCGCCAGCCTCAGCTACTTAGTGAGGCTGTCTGCAACTTAGTGAGACCCTGTTTCAAAATAAAGAATAAAAAATAGGATTGGGGGTGTAGCTTGGAGGTAGAATGCCCCTGGGTTAAAAAAAAAAGATTATGACGTTAGCATTTTATCTAATGGAACTGGGCAGAGAACAGAAATTGTTTCAGGATCACTGAAAATATGACTAAGGAGTAACAGATGGGGACCAGTCTCCGACATAAGGATGCTTGTTACCTGAAGACTGTGCATCATGATTTAAGGCGAGGCTGACACAGAGGATGAGGGCTTGAAGGCTGGACTTCTGAGAGTCAATAAGAAGGACAGCTTGTGAAGATGAGGGGAAGAAAACCAACACAATGTATTATAGTTTAGATACTCAAAGTCACCCAAAAAGCTCACATGTTGATAGTATGCCCCTGGGCAGCAAGGTTCAGAGGTGGGTCTGGCTGGGGGAGGTGGTTCACTACAGGCACCGCCTGGAGGACGGTATCTGTCCCTGGCCCCCTCCTCGCACTGTCTACTTCTGGCTTCTGTGAGTTGAATACCTTTCTTCCACCATGTCCTGCTCCCATGATGTTTCTGCATTGGAGCCAGCCAACTAAAGACTAAACCTCTGAAACTGGGAGCCAAATAAACCTTTCCTTCTCTAGGTTGTTCATAGGTATTTTGTTCACAGCATTAGAAAAACTTATTGACACACAAGGTGTACAAAATGATTGATAGTGTGGGTTCATTCTGGGGTTTCATTCTGGCACTGGATACTACAATGTTACATACAAATTTTCCTTTGTAGTTATTTTTAAAAATGGACTCAATTAAATACAAATAAGTGAAGATTCCTCAGTAGTTTAGTCTGGTAAAAAAAGTAGTTCAAGATAGTCAAAGCTGTGAGAGTAGTTTGTATTAGGAAAAACATACAAACAAAAACACCACCTTCATATACCATATCTAGCTTGGAAATGAAATTATTTCCTTGCTTGAATATTTCCCTGTGCCTCATTTTAATTCCATTCTGGGAGAGTTTAAGGTGTTATGGGCCTCAAAGCTAATGTAATTCTGGACATTAATTGACCATCAGTCTGTTTGGTCATGAGGAAAACTAACACATTATAATACATTAATAATGATCACAGCAAGAGGGAGGAGATGGGGAGAATATTAAATGATTCTGAGAAAACTCATTATAATTATATCTAAAGAAAATTAAATTTCCACAAGTTCAATTGTTTATAGGTCTGTGCAGTTTTTGTTTTCTCCGTCCCTGATATCATGATGGCAAAAAAATAGTTGCTCTTATTTTTTATTATAAATAAAATTTGAAAACAAGTATGATTCAACTCATGTGTTGTTTCATCTTATATGTACAAAAGGTTTCCTTGTTCATTCAACAGACATTTATATATGTGACCTTTTATAATTTAAATTTCTTTTATATATTAGTTGGAAAACTAATTTTTCAAAAAATAACAATAAAAATCTGAAAATAAACATTTCAATTCAGAGAGAGATGTTGATTTGTTTTCTTTATTACAGCTTGTTTCAACTTAGTTTTCCTTAGTTGGGGAAAGTCTTGTCTTAAAGTCATATGTTATCCCCAAACAAATATCCAATTTCTGAATAATGATTGCATTCTTTAAACCTCTCTTCAAATCCTGTATTGCATATCAAATACAACAAATGTATCAAATTTATAAGTTTAACTACTATCAGAATATAAATTAATATGTTTATGTATAATCCTGGAAAATTGTTGGTGAGTTTATATTTATTAATATCTATTTATAAATATATCCTCAGTCTCAAGTCACTATACCAAATTCCTAGAGGTGCCAGGCAAGAAATATGAATGCAAGAATCGGGTATTATTCAAGACAAAGAAAGTAGCCTTTCATGTTTCTTTTTCACTTTTTATATAGGCATGGATACAGAAACTATCATGTGTTGAATTATGTTTCCAAAAATATTCTGATATCGTAACCCTCAGTACCTCAGAATAACTTAGTTGGAAATAGGAGTCTTACAGATACTAGTTAAGATGTAATCATATTGTAGTAAGATTGGTTCCTAGCACAGAATTTTGTTTTCAGATTTCTTCCTAACTGTGGGTCAATACATTTCTGTTTCTTCAAGTGACTCAAAGTATATATTTTGTAAGGTATTTTGTTATTACTGTTTGTTAAAAGCAATACAGATTTTGGTACAGGGAAATAGGTTGCTAATATAACAAATACCAGAAAATGTTGTGAATTTAGATTCATGAACAGAGGTTTGAATAATTTTGAGATGAATGATAGAAATCTTAGATTGCCGTGGAGAGTCTGCTATTTTAACTATGAATGGTAAAGATGATTCTGCTGAGGGATCAGATGGAAATCCAGAATATGTTTTTGGAAATTTGGATCCTTTTTATAAAGGGACAGAGAACTTGTAAGCAATGAACTGGGATATTTAGCTGAAAGGAGTTCCAAGAAAAATGTTGAAGACACAGCCTGGTTTTTCCTTGCTGATTATAGTAAAATGAAAAAAAAAAGATATCAATGAAGAAATTGTTAAACAAAGAAACAATCAAAACACTAGATGACTGGGAAAATTCTCAGCTTACCTGGGCAGTATAGTATGGAAACAGTGCCAACAGTGGGACTGAACAACCATTGCTAAAAATATTAGGTGTGTTACTTACAGATCCAATCTACCACTGAGCAGAGATCAGAAATAATGATGTGACTGTGTAGGAAAGGTCTCCAGAGCTTCTTGTCTGATGCCTTAGTCTCCAATGAATTGCACAGGAGGAAATAGATCCAACCACAAATAATTATTCTTAAGTCCTAAAACCTAATGGGATTTTCTCTGCTCTGTTGCCAACTTGCTTTAAACCAATGTTCACTTTGCATACCTTCCCATTTCTCCCTTTTGGAATAGGAATATCTGTCCTATGCTGATAACTTTCTTTCTGATTTTATAGGTCAACAGATGGGAGGAATTTTGCCTTAGAATGGAACATATGATAAATGTCAACCACAACTGATTTAAATGGTATTTATGTGAGATTTAGATTTGATATTGGAATGAGTTAAGATTTCGGGGGGTGTTAGAAGGAGATGATTATCTTTTGCATGTAGGTGGGACATGAACTTGAAGTGAAGGCTAAGAGATCCTATGGATTGAATTATGCTTCACCCCCTCTTCCCAGATGAAGTCCTTATCCCCATATCCTAGAATATGAAATTATTTGAAAATAAGATCATTATGGATATAATATTTATGATAAGGTCATACTGAAGCAGGTTGATCCCTCATCCAATACAATTAATATCCTAAGAAGATGGCTGTGTGAAGACAGAGTTACCCAGAGGACCACCACATGTTGACCACATGGCAGTGAGATTCGAGTCATGCAGCTGTGAACCAGAGAACATCAACAATTGCCAGCCCTTCCCTGAAGCTAGAAGGGACGAAGGAGGACACCTGCACGGGTTTCAGAGGGATCATGGATCTTCCAATAGTTTGAGTTTAGATTTCTAGTCTCCAGATTTGTCAGATAATACATTTTTGTTTATTTATTTATTTATTTATTTATTTATTTATTTATTTATTTATTTTTTGCGGTACCAAAGATTGAACCCAGGGGCATTCTACCTCCGGGCTACACCCCATACCCTATTTTTTATTCTTTATTTTGAAACAGTCTCACTAAGTTGCTGAGGGCCTCACTAAGTAGCTGAGGCTTCGAACCTGCAATCCTCTTATCTTAGCCTCTCAAGTACTGGGATTACAAGCGTGTGCCACCACGCTCAGCATTACATTTTTGTTTTAAACCACTCAGTTCATAGTGCTTTGTGACAACAGCCCTATAAATCTGATGTGGAAACTTATACTCTTCTGCTACTAAAAAGAACAAGAATTAATGTGATATATGACAACTGACATACAGGAACCAACAGGAAAAAATGTGAAGCATAAAGACCATAAGAGCAGGTATCCTTTCTAGAAGATGCAGTCTTTTCATTCTCCTGAATCACAAGGGTTTGAGTATCAATCTTCCAATTTTTTCAAGAAAAACCAATATGTTGGAAGATTTAAACACATTTTTTTCATTTGAAAATATCAATTGAAAGGGACCACCCTCATGTCAAACAAAACCAGTCTCAGTGTATATTTGGTCATTGATTTGCAACCTCTAAAATGGATAATTAGGGAGCAGATAATGCAAATAATACTAGATTGATCATGACTGTTATAATTCGCTTGAACTGCTAAGCTATACAAATTTTTCCAGCCTTTTAAGTTTGTCAAATTAAACTTTCATATACCATTTTAATCTTCAATCAGTGCAATAGAATACAATGGAAAGGAAGGGCGTCTAACTCACCTTGCCTAAAATTTTGTTGCCTGTCCAGGCTAATGTAACTCTTGTCCTTTTGATTATTCAAATGCTTTCATCATCACCATTTTACTGTCATGCTCAGTTGGTGGAAACAAGATGTATGAAAGACTAACAATTTTTAGGGACCAAGAAAACTACCGGCAGTAAATACAGTATTTAATTGCTTTTGTTTACTTAAAGAGAAGCTCAACTTTTTCTTCTTGTTTTTTTTTTTTCTGTGCAATACTGCCTAAATCATGGCTTAAACTATTTTAAATGCACCTAATATATTTTAGTAATTTTGGAATAAATTCTCTTTCCTTAACTTTATTACAATACTCCAGTTAATTTCCAAAACTGTGGAAACTTCAGAAATAAATACTGAAATTCCCACTTAGAAGATAGCCATAGCCATATGGTTGTAGTGGCTTCTTATCAAACACTACCTGACATCCAGTGTGACCTCATTCATCCTGGCAAGGATGAATTCATTCATTACATCCTGGCAAGTGATTCCTTATTAAACATTACTCACTTCATCTTTGTTTGTTCTTCCAAGAAATACAAAATTGTCTGGCAATGTGATTTTCAGAAATAGGAAAAAGTTTACAAAGACTAAATTTGTAGCTCTGCAAGCAATTAGAATTCATACTGGCTGCAGAAATGAAAGGTTAACTATTAATTCAATTTTCTTATTTTCAACCGTTAAGGGAAAACCCTTTTACAACTGCAGCATTTCATTTGTTATGGTTTCAAATCCATTATTCTAATAAATCAGCATTTATTCATGTGAATATTGATTTAGGTTTTGTTTTGTTTTAAAAAATAGAGAAAATGCACTTAGGTAAGAAAACCAAAGAATTTACAGCCCCCAGAAAAGCAAAGAAAATAAATGAACAGAATATAAAACCAAGTCCCAGTGCAAAAGCCATTTATACTATGTTTGAATAATACTTTGTAAATGAAACATACTATTTATAACACCTGTAAAAAGAGAACAACATTTGTAGAAACTATTTATTTGCAATGCCTTAATACTTCCCAGGGAGAAAGGTTTATGGATTTTTCTCAGAAGGTACCAGCTCCACTCTGTCTGGCCTGCTTTAAACTGTTGGTAATTAACAGGCTGTCAGTTGTTTCTCTAAAACTTCTATGCCTCTAGTTCCCATGAGTACAACCTATATAACCCCATGTTTCATATACCCAGATCCATACTAAAAAAAGAAGAGCCATGTGTATTTGCACACATGCTGGTCTCTGATTATGAATACCCCTAAAATTATTTTTGGAATACAATTTAAAAATATTTATTTGTTTTTAATGCAAAAATGTATCTGAGGAACTAACATCCACCTAAAAATTAGTGTTATGTATACCATGGATTCATGAATAATGAATATATTTATTTCAACAACCACAAGAGTAAAAGAGGCAAGCATTCTAAGACTTCTGTAGTCTTTCTTTCCATGTCGATTCTCCCCAGCTCTCCGCAGGCACAGTTATACCCTAGAGAACCAATGTGACTTGAAGTATCTCAAGGGACTGACTGCTGGCCTCTGCCAGTGCCTATCATGGTAGGATTCCATAGGGATCATCCAGCCCTATTTAGTTTCTCCATCATAAGGAGATTATACCTGAAAGTACTTTATACTATGAGAACACATGTATTTTGTTCCCTGAAGCTAGGGCTTATTCTTTAGGAGCTCTCAATAATTATGGGAAGAAACAAGAAACAGAGGAGCCAGGCTACAGATGTAACCCTTGTCTTCCTGCATCACTCTTCTTGTGTTTTAAGGGTCTCTCCTTTTAAGGGCCATAGAAACATCTGTTTGGGTAGGCCTACAAGGTGAATGCATGTAGAGGTTACAAGTTAAATAGCAATGAACTATTAACATACTACTTAAGTTAATCGGTGCCCACTTGCTTCACTCCATTGCATTTTATAGACATGAGCAGCCTATGGTGTAGGGAGGCCCATAGTCTTGAAAAACAAATAACTAAGTAATAAAATACCACAAAAATGTGAAGATAATGACATAATCATACCCCAGGGCATTTGTAATGTTTGGCATGCACTAAAATTCTTCTGCAACTGAAGAGAGTGATTAATATATTTTATATGATAACCTTTCCCCCCACAGTTGCTTCATTTTGAAGATAAGAAATGCAATTATTTGAAATAAATATTATACCCAGAGATAAAGAACGACAGGCACTATAAAGATTGCAAGGGCCACAAAAGAATTAAAGACTAACTTTACTATAAGGTTATTAAAAATGGGATTTAACCAATTTAGTGTTAGAGGATACACCTTCCCACTAAATTGAACTGTGATTCCTATCCATAAAAAATGTAGCAATGTTTCATAAATGGTTTAATTACTAGCCTAGAAATCCACAGTTAAAATACACTTACCCTTCCACATCTTTCACTACAAAGTCATGCTGCTCTATACAGTTGCCTTAGGTTTTTGTGTGTTTGCTGAGAAAATTGTAAATCTCCAGTTTCCTTACTCCTAATCTTCCCATCTTATCTAGAGCATTTTCTCATGGCTTTGAGCTATAAAGCATTCTTGGGGGTGAGGAGATAGAACACTGTATAAACAAGCATGTTTTTCTGAAAGAAAAATCCCTGAAGTTTTGTAAGCAATTTTCCTACTTGTTTGTACAGGTTTATCTTTTTTTATTACTCAATAGTATAATTCACAAAGAATTGAAATAAAAGGTTTTAGTTCTAGTACATTCAATTTGTAAGGTTGTCTACATTTCTGCTGTTCTATATAACTGTATGCATTAAATAATAATTGATTAATCAATGCACCCTCAAAAAATTTATATCAAGGGATTTGGGAAACATAGGTTTAGAGAAGCCATTAAGTGGCCTTGTAAGAGAAAGTGTAGATTATCAGCACACTGCAAATTCCAAGGTTTCTTTGAAATAGATGCATTGAATAATCCATCTGACTCTTACTTGCATAATGGATGACACTAAAATTCTTTCAAATATTTCAATGACTTATACTTAGTCCTTGTGACACTGGGATCATCATGAACATTATTTTAGAAGTGACCAAAAGGTAAAAATAGTTTTTAAAATTCATGGAGGAGAGATATAAATTAAGGACAGAATTTGTTGTAAGCCAATGTACACACAAATGAAAGGTAGTGGTGTGAACTGATAAAAACAATCATGTTACTCATAATTGCCAGATTCTATTTGTACATATTAGTAGCTCCAATTCTTAAGGGTGGGAGTCATTGGGCACAAAGTAGGTGACCAATTCTTTCAGATGAGAGGTAATCCCATGTCTGTGCTAAAATACTTGCATTAGCAACTTCATGGGAGACTCTCCCAATGTCCTAGCTCCAAGAGCAGGACAAATAGACCTTGTAGTCAGAGCAGGAGACCGGGCTCTGGGTGGTAAAGGTCATATGCATGGCAAAGTTCTAAATATTAGTGCTATTCTTCAGGGCTTGCCTTGTTTGTTCTTGTTTATGCAGATATAGTTGAACCTGTTAAATCTGGCTATGCAAACTTCTATTTTGAAAACCATGGACTTCAACAAAGTGTAAAGCACTTTGTAACACTTTACTACTAAATAAAAAAAAATCTCTGGTGGATATTTCAATAATGGTAATCAAAATACTTAAGTACCCATCTTTAGACTCTTGACTTCTGACCTGCATGACTCATATGCTCACTGTGAGAGATTGTAATGAATGAAGGGGATATGTGAAGAGGTAATCTTCTAAGTTACTTGCAATATCATATCACTATGACAATGACAACTCTGAAGTCTTCTTGTTTTTTTTTTGCGGTACTGGGGATTGAACCCAGGGGTGTTCTACCTCCGAGCTACACCCCCAGCCCTATTTTTTATTCTTTATTTTGAAACTGGGTCTCACAAAGTTGCGGAGGGCCTCACTAAGTAGCTGAGGTTGGCTGCAAACCCAGATTCTCTGGTCTCAGCCTCCCAAGTACTGGGATTACAAGCATGTGCCACCACGCACGGCCTATTTCTTGAATAATATAATGGAAAGAGGAAAAACTGATTAAATGGAGCAAAACTCATGTGGACCTAGAGTCCTATCTATGTTTTGATTTATATAGGTAGTTATAATTTGACTTGAAAATATAGGACTCATCTACATATACAAGCATGATCATTATAGTCTCATAACAAGACAATTTACATTACTGAAGAATCTAAAGTGATCTTCATATAGATATGATATATAGATGTATATTCTACTAGCATGTTAGTTTTAGAATAAATAGGAAACAGTGAACCAGGTTTTAAAATAATTTCTTTTATCAAAGATACCAAACTAATTTCAATTGATGTAGTCAAACATGGTATTATAGAAGCAAAGGAGATACTCATCTAACACATCTTGGAGAAATAGTGACAAGCTTTCTAGAAAGCTTTGCTTTCCCCAAGTCTTGAAAAACTAGTAGGCACTATCTAGGGGAAGAAAAGAGACACAGGGCCTAGAGTGTGACAGCGAGAGACAGATTAAGAGAAATCCGAATAGAGCAAGGAACTTGAGCAAGCAAATAGTGGCAATAAATAGCACAAACTAGATGGGGGACAAGACAGAAGAATGGTGTGGCTGGAATAAAAATATCTGGAAATATCAATTTATAAAGATATGATTCACTGGGAAATATAGACTTATACACTGCAATGGGATAATATTAAATACATATTTCAAAATAATAGTTATCTGATATTCAATGGTTAAGTGTAAACTTTGGAAAATACTTTTAGCTTGCTAAGCTGCATAAGCTCATCTTTCTTGGCCCACAAATTCTTGGCCCACAGATGTTTCTATCCCAGAAAAGTTTTTGCATGTTCAGGGTAGACTAAAGCATGGACAACAGAAGAAATTTCAGCCACTGACATCTACAAGTATAGAAAATAGTAACTAAAGAGTAATTCCTAACCAGATAGATACAATACCTTACAATAATGGACTATTTACCAGGTCCTTTACACACCTCATGACCAGATTTCAAAAAAAAATTACAAAGTATGTTGAAAGCTAAAAACATAGCTTGAAAATACAAAGCGATGATGAGAACCAGACTCAAATATGACAGATTTGGGGATTATCAGAGCAGGAATTTAAAATGACCATGGAATCTCAGTGTAGTTTTCATTTGCATCTCCCTGATTGCTAATGATGTTGAACATTTTTTCATGTATTTATTGGCCATATGAATCACTTCTTTTGTGAAGTGTCTATCTAGTTCGATTGCCCATTTCTTGGTTGGGTTTTTAGGTTTTTTTTAGTGTTAAATCTTTTAAGTAATTTGTATATTCTAAATATTAGTCATCTCTCAGGGGAATACCTTGCAAAGATCTTCTCCCATTCTGTAGCCTCTCTCTTTAGACTTCTGATGGTTTCCTTTGATGAACAGAAGCTTTTTAGTTTAATGCTGTCATATTTATGAATTTTTGTTTTAATTTCTTGAGCTTTGGGGGTCTTATTGAGGAAGTTTATACCTGGGCCTATATATTGGAGTGTTGGACCTATGCCCTCCTCTAGTAATTTCAAAGTCTCTGTTCTAATTTCCAGATCTTTGGTCCATTTTGAGTTGACTCTTGTGCATGGTGAGAAGTAGAGATTTAATTCCATTTTTCTACAAATGGATAACCAGTTTTCCCAACACTATTTGTTGAAAAGGCTGTCTTTTTCTCCAACATATGTTTTTGGCACCTTTGTCAAAAATCAATTGACTATAAGTATATGGATTTGTTTCTGTATCATCTATTCTGTCCTACTGGTCTGTGTGTCTGTTTTTGTTCCAACACCATATTGTTTTTATTACTATAGCTCTGAAGTCAGGAATTGTGATGCCTCCTGCATAGTTCTATTGCAGAGAATTGCTTTGGATATTCTGGGTCTTTTGTTTTTTCATATGAAATTTAGGGCTCCAATTAGAATGGCAATCACCAAGAAGCCAAACAACAGTAAATGCTGGTGAGGATGTTGGGAATAGGAACTCTTCTATACTGTTGGTTGCTTTGCAAATTATGGAGATCAGTATGGAGAGTCTTCAGAAAACTGGGAATGGATCAACTATATTATCTGGCTATACCCCTCCTGGGTATCTTTACAAAGAGACTGGAATCAGAATATTATAGTAATAAATGCATAACTATGTTAATAGCAGCATAATTCATAATAGCCAAATTATAGAACCAACCCAGATATCCATCAACACATGAATGGATTACAAAAT
The DNA here is from genome assembly GCA_004027185.1 of Glis glis. Taxonomy (NCBI): domain Eukaryota; kingdom Metazoa; phylum Chordata; class Mammalia; order Rodentia; family Gliridae; genus Glis; species Glis glis. The sequence continues at coordinate 41,274 of PVJS01005710.1, read as the reverse complement.
TATAAGATATACACACAATGAAGCTCTACTCAGCAATAAAGAAGAATAAAACTATATGATTTGCAGGGAAATGGATAGACCTGGAGAACATTATGTTATGTGAGATCAGCCAGTCACAGAAAGTAAAGGGTCATATGCTTTCTCTCATATGTGGAAGCTTAGGGAGTAGTTGGTATATTCAAGGGACTTTAGATAAAGGAGGAGAAACTGGAGCCAGGGAGGTGGTCTTAGGCAGAGAGAAGGGGAGGGAAAATTAATGAAGAAAACACTTATACTGACATTACGTACATATATGAAAATACCAATAACAATCTCAATATCTTGTACGGGGAAGGAGGGAGGGAGCAGGGGGAGGTAACCAGGAGAAAACTCACCAAGTGCTGTGTGCATGTATGTCACTATCACTATGAAATATATTATGATGGCAGACAATAATGCACCAATAAAAGTATAAAAATGACTATGAATAATATGCTAGGTTTTTTAATGGAAAAAGTGGAATCAGGAAAGAACATATGAGTAATATAAACAGAAGATGGAAATTCTAATAGATAATAGGAGTTGCTATAAATCAACAATGACAAAAAAATGAAATGAAGACATTTGATAAACCCATCAGTAGACTAGACATAGCCAAAGAAAGAAACAGAGGGGTTGAAGATACATCATTAGAAACTTCCCAAATTGAAAAGTAAACAGAAAAAAAGAATTTTAAAAATGCAATATATAAGAAGTGCTAGACATTAATATTGTGCAATAAACTGGGTGTGATGGTGTACTCATGTAATGCCAGCTACTCAGGAGGCTGAGGCAGGAGGATTGGAAGTTAGAGATGAGCCAGAGAAGTTTTGCAAGATCCTGTCTCAAAAAAAAAAAAACAATAACAAACAAATAGAAAAGGGCTGGGTAGGTAGCCCCTGGTAGAGAGCCCCTGAGTCCAATCCCCAGTGCCACAAACAAAACAAAAACAGCAACAATGGAAAGAAAAACCTGTGCACTACAAGATGAAGAATTAAAAAGAAAAGAACAGAAGAAATACTTGAAAGAATAATAGCTGAGAATTTTCCAAAATTAGATAGACCCCCAAACCACGGGTCCAGGAAGGTCAATGATCACCAAGCAGGATAGATACCAGAAAACTACGCCTAAGCATATTATATTCAAACTAGAAATGAAAGCCTAAGAAAAAGGGTTTAAAAAATCTAAGAGAAAAAAGAATTAGCTTACGTATAGAGGAAGAAATATAAGAATTACGTTGTTTTCTTTATATTGTGACAGCATGAACATTATATATTTTCAGTTAGTGTAAACTAAAATGAAAGGTTTGGTTCTATATGTTAGAAAGATATGTCATTATTTTTGAGAGACAATGCCCCTTGAATCCTCATCCTTCTGCTGATTGGGTCACTGCAGAGACGGATGGGCTTCCTGGCTCCTTTCTTAATACTATCTGCTAAATACCCCCATCATATATGTTTCAGACATCCACTTCCAAGATGAAACTAAGAGCACTAGTAAAAATCGTAAAAATATAGTAAGGTTTCTCTTTGAGACTGGAGCTCAGAGTGCAGAGAAGAGTGTTAACTCCACATTCCTCACACTTTCTGTGTTATAAATAGGGGCTGACTTTGATCTTATATAGGACAGAGATTTATGCAACTTTTTCAAGGTGATATTTGATGAAGCAATTTTCTGCATAATAAATGTCAGGCACACAGAAAAAAATGTCAAAAGCTAAGGACATCTAGTTTTTAAACCCAATCTTTTATCCAAATTCTGAAACATTTGCAGTTTATGCTATTTCTGATAGCAGTTTCCAAACAGTAACGTAATAGATACGACTCTAAGAGTAAACTTGTAGAGGCAATCCAATTTATTGGTTCACTTCATTTGGTGATATTGGCAAGCTCAGTTGTTGTAATTGCTGAAGGAAGATTAAGAGCAGAATATGATCTGACTCTCTGGAGATCAAATGAAGTTATATGGAGAATCTGTGGGAAGGGAAAACAACTTTGGCTGCTCATGTTTAACTTTTGTTTCTTTTATTTATTTTCCTATTTTGACTCATTTAATTTTCTCCAAGTGTGTCTTAGAGAAATGTGAGAGTCAATAAAATATGAGGTTTAAGAGTTCTACTTTCCCAGATATTGTATTACTAAATGAGGCTAAAATCAGAATTTTCTGGGATGGACTTTTGGGTTCACTGCTTTCGGAAATGAAGTCAGAACTCTCTTGAATCTCACTCAGGATTACTTAAGTCAAGATACTTGAGAAATAGATAGATGACAGTAAGTATTTACTACCTGACTAGTTAAATGGATGTTTCAGGCCAATTTTCTTTTCACAGTGCTTCACCAACAATAATTCATAAAGTGTAGCCATTGATTAATTCAAATTGCACATGTCAAGTTGAACAAAATATTATTCCATCAGCCTCTAACACTGACATCTAAAATGTGACACTGACTTTTAAAGAAGTCAAAGTGGATTGTAGGATACTTTTAAAGCATTTTAAATGGGAAATAATGTTTTAAAAATCAATCTTTAAAAAAATTCATCAATAAATTTGCCATTTCTTTATTATTCCTTTCTTTCTTTCCTTTTTTTTTTTGGTATTGGACACAGGGGTGTTCTGAGCGATGTCCCATACCCCCAGCCTTGTTTTTTAAAAATTTTAAACAGAATCTCGCTAAATTATTGAGGATCTCACTAAGTTTCTGAGGTTGGCCTTGAACCTATGATCTACCTGTCTCAGCCTCCCAAGTACTGGGATTACAGGATGCACCACCACACTCAGCTAATTTTACTACTTCAAATGGAGTTTTGCAATTAAAGGTAATGACTTTTCCTATTAAATGTAATATAGTAATTTCTCTTTAAAGTGTTAAGTTGGAAGCCTATTATATATGTACAATATAAATCATATTCATTATGTTCTTACATGTTTGTATTGTTCACATTCTATGATTATATTTTGTATATTTGTTCCCACAGTTATTCAGATATATATATATATAAAATATTGATATATTTTAAGATCATTATGGTAGAATACTTCAATTATTCTGCTAAAAATTACTTGGAGATCTAATGCATATTCAAATTAAGTATTGAATTGTGAAGAAGTATCAAAAATAATGGATTACTAGACCAAAAAAATCATTTTTTTGTATTTTTTATTACTATTTACAGTTATAATATCAATTCTGTGATATATATTGAAACCATGTCTTCTAATATATACCCATTATTGTTATGCAATTTTAATAAACTTCATTATAATTATTTGTGTTTTAATATATTTGAAATATTCCTAATATTTATTATAGTAAATCACTTTGACATAAAGGAACTTAAATACACCATTTAAATATAAGACAACGATAACTCTAATATCTGATAATTGCAAGGTTGACTAATTTCATTATGTTGACAATTTTACTATGTTTTGTATTTCTAGCATTCAATAGCTGAAAAATTATTTTCTGCTTCAGTAATTAAGGTACAAGAATGATATAAGAACACAAGGGTAAAATGTTCAGAAAATACTGAAATGCATAAATGATTTTTTAAAATTATAATACCTGTATTACAAGCTAACTATTCTACAAAAAATGACATGAATGAAGAATAGATCAATAAACTGCAAAGAATCAGTTAACTAGTCACAGATTCTGATTTTTACTCATATTAAATCTCAATAATATTTATTCAAGTCATGAAAGGTTTTGACCCTAATAATAATAATCTTGACTGATTTGGCCTTCTTGCTAGCTCATTAATATTGTGGGGAACTAGATAATCATATTTAGTAAAATAACTATTATTTTATAAGGAATAGATGACTTTATATATACATATATATAAATAATTATATATTTAGCTCTTCCAACGATGGCCTTTAATTAAATTAAATTATTATCTTAAATCCACAGTCTGAGAAGTTAATCAAGTTCTGTGCAATTCATACAAAATAACACAGAGAAATTCTTATCTTAAAATGAATGGTTATTGACCTTTAACATGAAAATTACTACTCTGAGGAAAATAAATGTAACAGAAAGTGAACATATAAGATTCTGCTGCTTAAAAGCACTTATCAAAATGTTAGTTTTATATCAAAAGACAGTGAATTTTATGGCACAATTGGGGATAATTAATTCCCTCTTATTATAAAATAAAAATTCACTGAAATTTATATTTAATGATACTAATGTAACTTTTGGAAAATCCTTATTTCATAAACTGGCTAAAAGTGAGGCAAAGTTGGAAAAAAACAAAAAGTACAGGAAGTGAAATTTTTTATACAAATGTATAGGTTATTCCTACTTATTTCCTTACACAATATTTTTAAAGAACCATATTATATTAGTTTTCTAAGATTCTTTTTTTTTTTTTGCGGTACCGGGGATTGAACTCAGAGGCGTTCTACCTCCGAGCTACACCCCCGGCCCTATTTTTTATCCTTTATTTTGAAACCAGGTCTCAAGAAGTCACGGAGGGCCTCACTAAGTAGCTGAGGCTGGCCACGAACCCAGATCCTCCGGTCTCCAAGTACTGGGATTACAAGCGTGCGCCACCACACCCGGCTCTAAGATTCTTATAACAAATTGAGTGACTAAAAACAGTAGGAATATACTTTCTCATATTTTTGGAGCGTAAATCTCATATTGAGATGTCTTGAGGACCAGTACATGTTCTGAAGTTTCTAGGGAAGAATCCCTCCTTGTTTCTTCCTTGCTTCTGGCTGTTGGAGTCAATCCTGTAGCAATATCACTGCAATTTTTGCTTTTTTCCCCTCATAATCATCTATTCTGTGTATCTCTTTGTCTCCAGATCTCTCTCTTCTTAAGAGGATAACAGTTATTGGATGCAGCACTCATGCTAAAATAGTATGGTTTTGATTACATCTTAAAGGCCCTGTTTCCAGATAGGGCCACATTGAATAGGTACAGAGGATTAGGACTTTAACATATGTTTGGGGGGACACAATTCAACTCACCACACATAGAGTGAGTTCATCTTACATTAATGCATAACATTATACATGTGCTATATAACATCTCATTGACTTTTTTTGTTGTTGTTGCTGTTGTACTGGGCATTGAACCCAGGGAAATTTTATCTCTGAGCTACACCCCCAGACCCTTTTCTTATTTTCATTTTGAAACAGGGTCTCACTGAGTTGCTAAGGGTCTCACTAAATTGCTAAGACTGGCTTTGAACCTGCAATCCTCCTGTCTCAGCTTCCCAAGTACTAGGATTACAGATGTGTGTCATCACACCTGGCTTGCATATATATTTTTATCAACACATATTCTCATTCTCCAAGTAAATACATCCAAATGTAGAATTGATGGGTCCTGGGAAAGATGTATATTTAACTTTATAAGAAACTTAAACAGTTCTCCAAAGTGGTTATATCATTTTATACTCACACAAATAACGTGAGTTTAAGTTGCTGCATAGGTTTGCCAAATTTAAATGTCATTTGTTAGCCAGGTATGGTAGCACATGCTTGTAATCCCAGTACTTGGGAGGCTGAGACCAGAGGATCTGGATTCTAGGCCAGCCTCAGCTACTTAGTGAGGTCCTCCACAACTTAGGGAGATCCTGTTTCAAAATAAAAATAAAAAATAGGCTGGGGATGGAGCTCGGAAGCTAGAATACCCCTGGGTTCAGTCCCCAATACCATGCAAAAAAAAAAAAGTAATTTGTTATTTATTTTTTTCAAATACAGTCATTTTGGTGGGTGTAAAATAGTACTGTATTATGATTTTTGTATGTTATTTCTGATAACTAAATATATTAAGCAGTTTCTCATGTGTTTGTATTCTGAATATTTTTCAGCCCATTTTTACATAGTTCAAGTATTTATTGTTGAATTTTGGAGTGTGCTTATTTGTTCTGGAAACAATTCTTCTGTCATAGATGTACATTATAAAAATTCTCCCAGTCTATGGCTTATTTACTATTTTCCTTAAAACAGTTTGCTAGACAATTATTACATTGCCCCTGAGATATTTTGTACTCCTTTTCCCAATATACAATCCCTGGATAATCTCCAGAATTGTGAATTAATTCGATGGATTTTCCTCTCATGATGATGAGCAAAGGACTAAAATCCCACGTCATGTGGCCAAATTAACCATAGAATAGAGATTATTTTTAAGCATAATATTTTTCTCCAGATGGTAAAAAGAAGGGAAATATTGGAATAATTGAAAGGGTTGGACATTACATTGCTATCTTAAAAGCAGAGGGTGTCTACTAAGAGGTAAACAAGGCAGAAGTTTAGTTGCTGAGACAGCCCCAGCTGCTCACCATCCAGGAAACAGATACTTCAGTCCTCCTCCCACAAGGAAATGAATCCTGCTAACATGAAGGATAAGTGTGGAAGCAGAATTTTCTTCCAAACACCTCAGACAAGAATTAAGTCCAACCAACTTCTCGACTTCAGTTTTGTGTGCACTGAGCAGAGAACTCAGCCATGGTATTAAACTTTTTGCCTATAAAAGTGTAAGTAATAAGTGACTGTTGGCTTAAGTTAAACTTGTGGTAATAAAAAATAAAAGCTTCTAAGTTAGTAGTATAAAATGTTTATAGCAATAAGAAAAAGTAATGAATTTTTGGAACCAAAAGTAGGATATGGCCATAACAAAAATATAAAACGAGGCAGTGGAGGAGTGGTTTTAGAATTGGTCATTGGAAGGAACCTGGGAATTTTAAGGAGTGTTATTAAAAAGTCTGTATTGCCTTGAGCCGACTGTTAGTACAAATATGCACATTAAAACAATGCTGCTAAGGTTCAGAAGGAAATGAGGGACATTAGAGAGAACTTCTTAATTGTTTGAACAGAAGCCTGTTTCACAATTAACAGACACATTACAAATCTGGACTTTAAGAATACTGCTGGTGAGTGTTCAGACTGAATACATTATTGGAAACTAAAAGAAAAAATTATACTTTTATGTGGTATATAAGAAACCGTGGCCAAAGGTGACCTGCAGTTATTTGGCAAACTGGGCTCGTAAGTGATTAATTAAAAGTAAAGCAAAGGAGATTTACAAAGAGTTGAAGACACTTTCTGGTTCCTTTCTATTTATAGTAATCTGTGAGAAGAGAAAGCTAAACTGAGGAAAGAACTATTAAATGAAAAGGTACAAAAACATGATGATTTGAGAAATTATCAGTCAATTGAGAACATTAAAATTGCTTCAAAAAGGATGATATAGGAAAAAGATCAAGGTGTGCCTCAAAGACTCTATCAATCTATCTGGAGGGCCCCTAGGAAGTGGAAGGCCCTCCCTCTTCTCCATCTCAGCAGAAGCAAATGGCAGAGAAGTGATTATCTCAGAATCATCTGTGGACTTTTATTTTGTCTCATGGAGTCAACACCTGTTAAATTCACAGAAGGCCTACAGGTTCTTGAGAAAATTCTGTCAGCAGAAATATAGATTGGACTGAAAAAACTAAAAGAGAATTCAAAATCAAAGGAGGCCACAAAATCCAAAACATTGAACTGACAAGGTGAGAAAACCACCCAGCTTTAAACTCTTGCAACATTTCATAAAAATTGAAAGATAATACTGAAGGTGGAATTCAGAGCCCAGAGACAAATAGTGTCAGCTATAGAGGGGTTTGTCCAAGACTCAAAACCTAATCATGAGACTTTTGCTTTAACTCGCCTATCTGAATTAAAAATATGCCTCGGAAGAGTAATTTCATTTAACCATCCATTTTTTAAGTGTTTTCTCCCTTTTTGAATATCTATGATTGTTGTCCTATGACTACCCCATTGTTGTATACTGGTGGTGTTGGGACAGAGACTTGTCTAATTAGTTTTAAAGTCCACAGATGGAGACAAAGTATGCCAAAAGCATTGTACTTACCCAGGGAACCATCCTACCAGATTTTTATGATTTAGATGAGAAATTTTCTACTTTTGTGCTAATGAGTTTGGGATAAATTATTAGACTTCGGGCAATGCTATAATGGGATGACATCAATAGGAACATCAGGAAGGGAAGAGTGCATTATTTATTTTTGAGAGTCTAAAGATTTTGCATCAAAGAATGGACTACGGGAGAAAGACTGCAAGATGCCTACATGATTTTGCATACTCTCCCTCCCCCTATAGTCCCCACAGGACTATAGATTGGATAGATTTTAGTCCTGTGATTGCATTATTTTATATGATATAATTCAGCTTAAATGCGGGAGCTTACCTAGCGGGCCTGACATAATCACTTTCTCAACTTGGAAAATGAACCCATTATCCCTGGTTTGCTGAGTCTTAACAGAATTTTTATAACTATTGCTTTAAATCCATCAGTCATTTGGAAAGAGTTGATATTTAGTCAATATTGAATCTTCAATCAATTAACAAGGTACATATTTTCTATTAGTTTTTTCTATCATTTTTATATCTCAAGTAATTTCAATAAATGTTCAAATATGTTCAATCTTAAAATAACATGAAGAACTAATGAAACTGAGATATAATAACAAGCACAATTGAACATACATTTTTATTCTCATAGAGATTATCACTATCCCTGATTACATGTTAAATTATTTTCTATCATGGAAACAATTCTGGTCAAAATTATTACAACTTCCTACAGCACTTTAACCAACTTTCTCAATGTACCTTAAATGTATGGATCAATAAATATAAACATGAGTAGAAAGCCTGCAATATAGATGCATGAAATCTAACATCTGTAAATTATTTGATTAAATTACTTATGTTCTGTAATTGTGGTTATTCACTTGCAGTGATTATATTTATGATATTGGGCTGGAGTGGCACTTGTACAATATGCATTCCAGAACTTGCATGAAAGACTTTAGGATGTGTTTCTAGACTTAAGAAATGTTTTCCTGAGTAGCATAAATTTGTGGGTCATCCTAAACTTCCAAATAAGTATTTTAAATAGATTTAATAGATTTTAAGGGATAAATGGTGTTGGCAAAAACATGAAGCACTGTTCTCAAACCTAATTGAAATTTTATTAAATATTTATTGATACTTGTGATAGTTTGTTCACTGAGATGATTTTTTTTTTTTACTACACAGTGGCCTGGAGTCTGGTAAAAACAGCTCACTTTAAAACTGTACCTACTACCTATCATAAAACCTCTTTTTCCTTTATTGGTTTGTGCACCCATGAGCACACAACACACACACACACACACACACACACACACACACACACACACACACAGAGTTACTATTCCTTAGTTAAGCCTTATATCCAACTACCAGTCAAGTGTCAGCCAAATCTTTTTAAATTATATGGATAGAATTGTAGTTGGCACTTCTCTAACATAGAAGAACTTTCAAGGTTAGCTTTGTCAAATATAAGAGCTAAAATAAAATAAAGTGAATAAGATAATTTTTCAGAAAAGCTTAGAATAAGCATTGAAGAAACAAGTCTATAACCTTGGACTAAAAGAAAGGAAGCAGAAAAACTTATAAAGCTTCATAACTATCAGAAAAGATCTTGCTAGTGGGGTTGTGACCTGAGTAACTTGCTGGTAAAAGCTTCTAAAGAGTATTTCCTAAGGCAGAATAAATGTGGGGTTGCTGGTTGTATGTGTGTGTGGGAATTTAATGTTGTGTGGCTAGAATTGAATCTGTGATTATCTACTTGATATCATTTTACCTGACAATTAAAGGCTGATAACTGAATAAAATGAAATCTACAAGACAATTAATTTGTAACTTTGGGAGTTACTATGATGAACATGTGCCTTTGTAGATACGAATATATTTTCCAAGTACTTGTAATCTCAAGGAAAGAAAAAAAATGGTTAATCCAGGCACAGTGGCACACACCTGTAATCCCAGGACTAGAGAGGCTGAAACAGGAGAATCGCAGGTTCAAGGCCAACCTCAGCAATTTAGCAAGACCATCAGCAACTTAGGGAGACCCTATTTCAAAATGAAAAATACAAAGGGCTGGGGGTGTAGTTCAGAGTCAGAACACCCCTGAGTTCAATCCCTAGCACCACAATAAACATAAATAAATAAATAAATAAATAAATAAATAAATAAATAAATAAAATTGTGTTCATGTATTCCATAGCATTAATCATTTTAGCACAGGTATATTGCAATTGTCACAACCTGAAGATAGATATATATACCCTATTCATTTGTGGAACTAAAAAAATCTTTTGTCATGATACCATATATGGTTACCATTTTGTTGATTAATATATTATACTAAAGTACCTCTTCTCTTTTAGATTATATATGGCAGTAAATATAAAACAATGTACCTTTCCTGATGGAGTTTACATTTTTTTTTTTTGCGATACTGGGGATTGAACCCAGGGACATTCTACCTCCGAGCTACACCCCCAGCCCCATTTTTTATTCTTTATTTTGAAACATGGTCTCGCTAAGTTGCAGAGGGCCTCACTAAGTAGCTGAGGCTGGCCTCGAACCTGGATCTTCCGGTCTCAGCCTCCCAAGTACTGGGATTACAAACATGTGCCATCATGCCAGCTGAAGCTTACATTTTAGAAGGCATACAAAAGCAAGAAACAAATTAATTATGAAACAATATCAGATGGTTATAAGTGCTAAGAAGTAAAATAAAGCAGATGCTGGGGGCAGAATGTGATGAGTCAGGAATTTTTAATAAAAAGTGAGGGAAGGACTTTCTTATGAAGCAATGTTTTCATAGACATCTTCAATAACGTGTTAATGGATACTGTCAGCCTTCCACCATAACAGAATACCACAGACTGGGTAATTCGTAGAGAACAGAACAGTATTTCTCACTGTCCGAGGCTGAGGGAAGTCTAAGATCAGGGAGGCAGCAAGTGTGGCTATGTAGTGAGAGCTTTCTTGCTGCCCATTCACATGGTGAAAGGGGAAGAAAGGCAAAAAGGGGCCGCTTGCCGGGAGTGATGGCGCACGCTTGTAATCCCAGTACTTTGGGAGGTGGAGACCGGAGGATCCAGGTTCGCGGCCAGCCTCAGCTCTCTCTCTCTCTCTCTCTCACTACCTAGTGAGGCCCTCAGCAACTTCGTGAGACCCGGTTTCAAAAAAAAGTATAAAAAAAAATAGGGCCGGGGGCGTGGCATGGAGGTAGAACGCCCCTGCGTTCAATCCCTGGTACTGCAAAACAAAACAAAACAAAAAAAGGGGCTGCTTGCTAAGAGCTCATGTGGTAGAGCAGCAGAAGAGAGGGTGAACTCTCTTAGGAACATTAACCCATTCGTGAGGATGGAGCCTTTATGATCTAAACACCTCCATTAGACCCCTCCTCCAAGTGCTGTTGCACTGGGGATTAAATTTCCAGCACATCAATTTTGGAGGACACATTCAGACCAGAGAAGATGCAGTGCCAATATCTGAGAAAAGAATGAAGAACCCTGAAGTAGGTGCTTTCTTTGCATGTTTTAAGAACTAGAAGGTTTGCAGTCTGACTGAAATGGTACGTGCAAGGGAAATAGGATATGTGAGGACAAGAAGCTTTCAAGAGTTAGATCACATGGCGAAGTAGCCATTGTGAAGTTGTCATTGTGAAGTTGTCATTGTGAAGTTGTCAGATATTATCTTATGTGGTACAGAAAACGATGTATATACACAAACTTATAAGATACACAAACTTATAAGACTCAATCACTATGCTGAGCACGAAAGGGAAGGAAGGGGAAGGGAATAGGGTGGGATTTGAGGGAAGGCTAAATGAGCATTGTGTGCATGTATGAAATCAAGTAATATTTGAATATTCTTTAGTCATCAAAGTGGAGATGCCAAGCAGATGCAATATAATTTGGAAGTTACCAAAGTAAGGATGCTATTTAAAGTTATGAGAATGAATGAACTCTCTGAGGGAGACAATATAAAAAAAAAGTACAGAGAAAAGAGGAAACAGATTTCTGAAAACAGAAAAATTACTAAAAGAAGAGAATGGAGAAAAGGGAACTGAATGAATGAGACTGAAAAAGAGCAAAAGTTTGACCAGAAAATCAGGACAGTGAGGTGGCCTGGAGACCCAGGGCAAAGAGGAATTAGAGAACCAGGCAGTACCCTGTATAATAAATACCACCAAGTATTTGAATACAATGAAGACAAAGAAATTGAGCCACTGAATTCAGCACTGTGGAGGGGACTAAAAATCTTGTCAGGAGCGGTTTCAGGTGGTTATTGGGGATAAAACTTTTATGGAAGTTGTTATTTTATAGAAAGTCCTGGTTTCTTCCCATAACACAGTAGATAATGTTATAATGTTATGCACTCCTTTTTTTTTCAGAGAAAAAGACAAGTTTAATTCAAGAGAAGGGAGATACACTTTCAAGGGAAACCACGGACCACGTCGAGAACGTGAGAGCAGCATCCTGGAATCTCTGCGACCCTATTATTATAGGAAATCTGGAGAGGGGGTGGCTGGGGCACATGGCTGGGGTGGAGGTCCAAATTTCCTCTTAATCCTCAGGTTCCTGAGGGGTGGTGGCTGGGTGGTGTCCGACCTTGTCCCTCCTAATGGATCCTTTGTTTACTAAGCATCTCAGGACTCTCAGGTGGGGAGAGGGGCCATTGTGATTAAGGACTCTTTCTTCATGTAAACAGCATCTGTATCTAATCTTCATCACTACTATCTCTCCACTTCTTAGAATGCTTCCAGTTACATAAATACATGTGGAATGAAATTAGGAAGAGTGTCAATGTCAGTTTGTAAATGCTTTTTATTAATTGAGCAATTATAATTGGAAAAAAAAAGTTGATGGGAATGAATTAAGTAGAAATTTGAATAACTATGTGAATCCAACTTTTCATTACATAGAGCAGTATATAATGCTCCTGCCCATTTCTTGACTTTTTAAGAACTAAGAGTGATTTATGTTTCCTCTGAGTTGAACTTTCAAGTTAGTAATAAGAATGTAAGTAATATTTATAGCTTCTCATGCCACTGTGCCAATAGAGATATCAATAAGCTTGAATTTATAGCTCTGGTTTAATGACACATTTATTATTTTTAAAATGAGATGTCAAAAGAGTAGTTTAGTTTCTATAACCTCTAATGTAAGAAAGAAGTGATTAAGAGGGCCTCAACAGTGCTTTTCTGAAGTTTTCAGTTCCACAATTGCACTTAAATCCATTATATTGCACTGCTTAGACTCATGATTGCTGTATAAATATGTGCATGCCTCAAATTAAAAATCTCTTGGGCTTCTACAGATAATTTTGAGGATCATCTACATTGATTCTATTTCCATTTAATTTTACTTTGTTTCTGTATTAAATGCTTCTGTTGTCTGGAGATTTTTCTGAAATTGTGGATATATTTGACAGATATAGGGTTTTCATGTATAATATGAACAATTTAGGAGCTGCGCCATTAGTTTTTTCTAACCATATTTTTCAAAATATGAATTTAAGTTAGGGAAGAAAATTATTCATTGTGTTATTAAAATACTTTTATCTTCAAGGACATCTGTGTGTGTTTTGATACTCAAATGTAATTTTTATAATATAACCAGCACATTGAACCAGCATGATACATGGTGTATCAGTGGAAATCAATTATTATTCTTTCTCCCTGACCATTTAAAATTCATCTAGTAGAGAAAGTTTTTACTAAGACAATGTATGGAAACTGTGAGAGATACCATGACTTTTATAATTACTCTGAAATAATGGAACTCTTTACCATCATTTTAAATCTAAAATTAAGTCTCAATTTTAAGTAATCAAAACCCCTATTTTCATGATTAATAACAACTATAATTTGGTTTTTAGTTGCACCTTTCCACTCTTGCTGATGGCTCATATTTGTGTGGGACATATTTATGTTGACAGCAGGTATGATGAAGATTCAATCATTTAACATCTTCATGGGAGTATGGACATTTTAGGTCATTAATGGACTAAGAATTATTTGTTGCAATTCTTTTTTCCTTTGCCTTACCCATCATAACTTTTGATTCCTTTATGGTTGAGAAGAGGGACAGATAAAAAGCAGAAAATAATGACTTACGGTAATTTAAGATGACCTCCAACACTCTCATCTTAATTGAAGTTTGAATCTGATTCTAATGTATGACATTTTGTGCTTGAATCTGATTCTAATATATGACATTTTGTGCTTCCAGGGCTTCGTGCTCTTCCCCTCTACCCACAACTTCCATTTCACAAATAGCACAGATTTTATTATTCTAGCTGATGCTCTTTCTTCCGCTCCTTAGAAATGTCATCATTGTTCTTTGTCATGTGACGATCTTTGGGGACTGAATATATATTTCCTACCTGATTCATGTCAGTCCATTGGAAATAGAGTTTGTCATCTTGTTAATGGTGCTACTTCCTAAGACATTCTCTTTATCTCTTTGTTTTTCTCATTCTCTTTATATCTCTCTCTCCATACCCATCCCCATCTCTGTCTTCATCTCTATTTCTCTATCTCCTATATTACCACAGAACAATATGCTAGAATCTAGTCTTGACTCTTCAAACATTTATGTCAGACAAAAGTCCATAGGATTCCATTAAAATGTGGGTGACAAATATTACTCATTCTAATAGGTTTCACTGTTTCCATTTTCATTTGACTTACAATTGGGGTCACATACTCCTCTCTTTCCATCTTGTGAGAGTTAGACCTCACAGAAAAGTAGCATCTCTTTCTACAAGTGTATTTTCCACTTATTTAATCTCATACAATTTCTCTTTAATTTTTATATGCTTAAATGTAATGAGAGACTTTAGGAGTCATCTAAGTAGTCTTAATTAATTTCCCTTATAAATCTGCATTTTAGATAATCTCCTGTCTCACTTGGATATCTGATATATAATACATCTTAGTGCTCTAGTCAAAACTTCCAGTTTAAAATTGTGTAACACTAAAGCCATACATGGTGTCCCACACCTGTAATCCCAGCACTTGGGAGGCTGAGGTAGGAGGATGGCAGGCTGAAGGCCAGCCTCAGCAATTTAGCAAGACCTTCAGCAATTTAGCAAGACCCTGTTTCAAAATAAAAAATAAAATACAGCTGGGGGTGCTGTTGATGTAGAACATCCCTAGATTTAATCCCTAGTACCACAAAGAAAAAATTGTGTAACACTAGCATGAAAATTCTTATATTCATAGTGCTTATTCAGTTATTTGAAATCAGAAAAATTTGCTGTATTGTGCTTGATTGTAATTCATGCTGCTATCCTTCTAATGTGTCTTCTATTGTATCATATTTTAAAATAAAATTGTCTTATCATAAACTTAATTTTCCTTTTATCCATTTCTATCACTTAATATCTTGATGGGAATATGGGCATTTTAGGTCATTAACTGACTAAGAATTACTTACATGCTTGGTATATAAGCAAATAACATGAAATTTTATAGTATAATAAGTTATTATAATTTTACTTCAGTAATTTCAATATGATTCATCAACATTTATGAAAACATTATGCATCTAAATGTCGGTGTATTTTGATACTAAGCAAAAAGCGTAGAATTCTTTACCAGAAAGGTTTTCCCCATAATGTCATAAATGCTAGACCACTTTGAAGATGTATAATTTAATAAGTTGCAATAAAAAGTTAGTTCCTATGAAGCTTCCCTCATTTTGCAAATGTTACATAATGGTATAAAATCTGAACAGAATCTCAATAGTGAAGAGAACAAAAGTTCAAGAAAAATATGAAACATTTTCTCATCTTTATATGGATATTACTCATTTTCTAAAAATTGTCATTTTTACCAGGGTGTGGATTCAACAAACTGACCTTACTTGAGCTAAAAACGAGCCGGACATTGCTTCTAGATAAGGTTAATCACCATGTCTGTCATTGTTATTGGCTTGATTTGTTTTGACTTTTAGATAAAATAACGTTTCTGTTTTCCTAAAATTTATTTTGTGGAAATAAATAAATTCTAGCAAGCTATAATTTTTGGAGAAAATTTCCTAGTTTAAAAACAGCATTGTTTCCACTCTTTGGTATGAAAAAATTGAAATCCATCTACAAGCAAGAGATACAGATCCTCTAAGTATAGATTTTTCTGTAGAATAGTGGAATTTTTAGTCTAGCTTAGTTAAAGTATGTGTGCCTAAATTATTAGTGTAATTGTGATACTATAACAGTTTGACTAGTTTATTAAACCACATGAATGATCAGCTTGTTTCGTGGGTGGAGTTCCTTAAGCCACTGCAATTTTATTAAACCATGCCAGATGGCAGATATGAATATTTAAGGTTTAGAAAAATGAATTTGGCTGGGCATGGTGTCACATGCTTGTAATCCCAGTACTTGGGAGGCTGAGACAGGAGGATTACACGTTCGAAGCCATCCTCAGCAACTTGTGAGGTCCTCAGCAACTTAGTGAGACTCTGTTTACAAATAAAAAATAAAATAGTCATGGGGGTGTAGCCCGGAGGTAGAAGGCCCCTGGGTTCCATCCCCAGTACCACAAAAAAAACGAATTGGGGTATTTTAAATGAATATGAAAATTGTACTTTCTTTAGATTACAAAGAAGAAAATGAAGTAGTACCTGAGTGAAATTGGTCTTTAAAAATGCTTGTAGCAGGATGCAAAAATTATTGGATTATGAAATACATATGATTATATTTATAATATTAAAGTGTTATTAATCTGTGATCAAAATAATTTTTTGAAAACTGTATTTGGATCCCTGTATAATAAAATATTATTTATAATTTTGTTTTTGAAACATTAAATTTATATTTTGCTAATTCACAATCTGTTTTAGAATAAGAATTATAAAAGATCAGTTTTTCTCCCAGGTAACAGCTTCTATTTGTCATTTTTTTCCCTTAGTCTAAGGTATCATACATATTTTAGGAAATAGTTGATGAGATTCTATTATCTGTCCAGCTGTCATATATATATATACATATATATATATATATATATATATATATTTTTTTTTTTTTTTTTACCGCACTGGGGATGGAACCCAAGGGCATTCTACCTCTGAGTTACACCCCAAGCCTTATTTTTTATTCTTTATTTTGAAATAGGACCTCACTAAGTAGCTGAGGCTGGCTGCAAACTTGCGATCCTCCTGTCTCTGCCTCCGCCTCCCAAGTCCTGGGATTACAAGCATGCGCCACCACGCCCGGCTGTCCTAGATATTTAAAATATGAAAACTAACACTTTAATCACCTAGGGGAAAATGTTTTTATCATTGAGTTGCACATCAAAATTATTCTTGGGTCTATGGAGACATGTTTGGTACTATGGATGCAAAAACATTTGGCAATGCAGACATACTTTTACACACACTCTTTTCTTAAATAATTTTCAGCTTTCCTAATTTGATATAATTTCTAGCTCATTTTTATTATGTCAAAGGTATTGATATATATGAGATGAATAATAAATAATTAGCAAATATTGTTATTTTATAGAAAAGGAAATACATGATTCATGCAAGGCAATTTATTTTAAAATATACTTTTATCCTTCACAGAAATTAAAGACAATAATCTGATATTCAAGTGTACCATTTCAGTAATTTCACATGCAGCCATAGTCAAGGTGATGAATCACTTTATTACTATACAAGCTAACTGGTTTTCTTTTCAAACTTGTGAGGAATTTCAGAGGAGAGTTCTAATATCTAATTTCCCATGTAATGGTTCTATACACATTGTTAGCACTTATTCTCAATATTCTTTCAAGTTCCAGTAAATTGTTCTTCAGGTAAAAGATGAAGCCAGATTTTTCCTGCATATGGGCATCATGATTATCTTCCTCAGATATTCAGGTTTATAAATACTTCCAGTTGCTCCCAGATGCTCTAGATGCCCAGTTAAGTTCCTAAAGGAATTTACAAGCATGAACTTTTAGAGAAACTATAATAAAGCACTTATTTTGTCTTCTCTTTGAGTCTAGAATAAATTTTTTCCTCTGAAATACTCAAGCAGCTTCAAGGCAAAAGTGTTGGTGGAAGAAAACCAGCATTCTTTCCTTATTTTCCTTGATGAGAACAGTTAAGATTCATCCCTTTTTTTTTTCTAAAATGTTAAATAAAAGCTGAATTGGATTTATTCTTATTTTTATTTTTAAATTAACTTTAAATTTATGTTAATACCCATAGAGTGAAAAGCAATTAATAGACAATAAATTATCTAGAATTTTCTTAAACATACTCTGCTTTGACTCTATGTTGTAGTGCAATTCACAATAGTTTAACTACATATAATTTATAGGATATTCTGGGGTGAAGAGGTGAAGGACTGAAAATTCCCTCTCCTCAGGATCAAACTGGGTGAACCTAAGTAAAGGAGAGAGAAGTGCACAAAACAATAATTAAGCAAAATTACAAAACATTAGAAACTTTAGGGAAAATAGAGATTCTTGTGAGTGTGTGTGTGTGTGTGTGTGTGTGTGTGTGTGTTGGGTAGGGAGAAGGTACATGGTTGCAGCATGGAGTGAAATACATCTGGGGGAAGCTATGAGAGTATTGGGTGCAGCAAAACTGTCTCTGGTCATTTCTTCATAACATAATTATCTTTTGAAAATATTCAACTGCCTTCTCAGTTCAGAAACTAGAAATGCCTGTTCAGACTCTTGTATAGGACCTATCAGAGAAAGGAATGATGGGAGGAAAAAAATTTAGAAGCATTTACAAATGGATCAAACTATACTTGAGCTATTGTTTCATAAATTCATACTTTCTTCTTCAGGGATATTTATTTATAATCCAAAAAGGCTGATTTTTCCATTTCTTCATATTTCTAGGAACTTAATGATGATTGCTTGAGTAGAAAAATTATCTGTTGGAATAAAAGCAAAGAGATGTGATACTTACTGGGTCTCGTGTCTTTTGGAGTTTCTCATCCTGAGGACCTTGCCTCCCCCTCTCCAGCTGAACTAGAAGGACAAGATTTGTGGCCAGCTTTATCTCTTCTTCAATATATTTTGTGTGTCAGTTTGCTGATTCAGTGAAATGCTGGAGCCACTGAGTACAGATTTCTGATACCTGACTCTGCACCTCTCTTCCAAACTCCATATTCAGTGATGGCAATTGGTTGCTTGACATTCACAATGGTGTGGGTATTTAATCACAGAAATTTAAAAATTATACTTTTAAGATCACTTCAAGTCATGTTTTTAAAAATATCTTTGACTTGATAGAATACTATCTGTAATAATAAACTTGGATGAAAATCAGTCAACTAAGGAATGCAAATTTAAGGAAATGAAAACAAATTGAACTTATACCAGTTAAAACATAATTAATGAAACAAGTGGATGAGTAGAAACAGTATGGAAATCATCATGGAAACTGCTCAAAAGACTAGGAATGGAACTACCAAATGACCCAGCTTTATCACTCATAAATATTTATCCCAAAACACTAAAGTTAGCATACTATAGCAATACATGTATAGCCATGTTTATCAGCAGTGCAATTCACAATAGCCAAGCTATGAAACCAGCCTAAGTGTCTGTCAATAGATGAGTAAATGAAGAAAATGTGGCATATATACACAATGGAGTTTTAATTAGTCATGAAGAATAAAGTATGTCATTTGCAGGAAAATCGATGGAACTGGAGAATATACTGAGTGAAATAAGCCAGACAGAAGATAAAGAGCCATATGCTTTCTGTCATATGTAGAAGCTAGAGAGAAAAAAGGGGGAAAAAGGGATTTTCATGAAAATAGGTAGGAAACCAATAGAGGACTATAGGATTCCTATCAGGGAGAGGGAAGAGTCAAGAGAAAGAGGAGGGAGATAATTGGAGATGAAATTGACCTAATTATGCTATACGCATGTATAGATATATCAATGATGAATCTCAATATTATGCATATTTATAAGGTACCATAAAAATAACGAAGAACACAAAAATAAAATAAAATGTTGACTGGTACCCACATGTTCAGGAACTATTGATATATTTCAGACTTAGGTCACAGCCAACATCAAACCAAATGACTGGATTGGCCTTATTTTACTTGTTTCATTAGATGTCATTTTCTAGTTTTTTGTAAACCTCAGTGTAGGCAGAGCAGGTGAATTCACAGCTTGATGCAGTAAATAGAAGAGTGTGAGTGGTCCATGTGGGATATAATAGAATAATCCAATTAGCTTTTTGTTAGGGAAACATTCTAAGACCAGATAGATTCCTGTGCAGATATCACTAATGAGATTAACAATCTATGCTGGAATGTTTTCAAAGGTATCTGTGCCCAGTCCAATACACATTTATTTCATTAAAGCTCCAGATTCAAGGGGGCAAGTCTTAGATGTTCCTAGAGCAGCAAGAATTGTCTCTAGAGAAGGTGACACAAATCAAGGATGTGTGGTGATTCAAAATAAAAGGGATTTTTTTGCACTTTCCCTGAGTTGATTTCCAGGAGAGTGGAGTAACTTGAAAGGGGCCAGGTCAGAATTCTATCCCAGTTGAGTTGTGTCAAGCTCACACAAATGGCTGAGGAAACAGAAAAGGAAAGGGAATTGTTTTATTTTGTTTTTTTTTTCCTTTGCATAGATGACCTTGAGTTACATTAAAAACCGTGGCATGGGTTGTATATATATTGTTATTGTGTCATGGCTACCACTGAGCACTGTCAGTTGATACTCAAAGGATCTTACTGAGCTGACAGGAACAGTGTTGGCCATCCATATGGGGAATTCAGAACATCCTACAAAGCATTGTTTTCATCCCCTCTTCCAATTCCACAGCCTCCTTGATAAAGAGAAGAAAAGGAACTGGCTTCTTCATGAAAGAATCTTTCCTCTAGGAATTGTGGCAAAAGTGAAATCATGTGTGTTGTCAGTGACAAAGTGTCTACAAAAACAAAGACTGTGGAATCGATCTTGACTGCCTTATTGCTTTAGAAGTACTAGTAGCTTGGTAGTGGAGTAGCATGACATTGGGATTAAGGAAGAAGTTTGTCTTTTCTGACTTTCTCTGAAAAACTATAAACATATCATGGATTATAGAAAAATTCTTAAAAGGAATTGTTATAGTTTGGATTTAGATTATCCTCCTAGACCTCATGGAGACAAGGCAGTCATGTAGGAAGCATGGCTTGGTTGCTGAGGATGGGTCGCTGGGGTGTGGCCTTGGGGATTATATTCCATCCCTCCTCCCCTTGCTTTCTTTCTCTTTTGCTTCAAGGATTCCATGATGTGAGAGCAGAGCCCACGAGCTCTCTCTGCTCCCCACGTCATGCCCTGTGCTCCACAGACTTCACCTGGCCTAACATGGACTGGACCCCTGACTTCTCCAGAGCTGTGAGCAAATAAATCTTCTTTCTTCTAAGTTGTGGTGGTCAGGTGTTTTGGAGCACATCAGTGAGAATGCTGACTGGAACAGGGACTGAGACCAGAGTGTTAGGCATGTGGCAGTTGAGTTTTAAGTGATAATTCTGCTGTGAAATACATGTACTAAATCTCTTTCCTTGCCAACATTGTGAATTTATTACAATGTGTGAATTTACTGAAAAGTATTTATTTAAAATTATCATTTCAAGAAGTAGAAGAGTCCTGTGTATGTGGGTGTGAATAAGACTTAGTAACACAAAATTCTTGAAAATTAAGCAAATTCCATCAAAAACATCCTTTTATTGGATATTTTGGCACACTTATGAGGGGCTCTGCCAAATAAAGTGAGATACTTGATTAGGATGTGTAAGAAATCTAAAATCTTTAAACTCAATCATTTCTAGGTCACTTAGTTTATGATAATAAAGTGGTTCTGGAATAGTTTAATTATATATTGGATTGTTTGCAAACACATATTTGTTTTCTAAGTAACCAATCTTTCTTTATTGGAACTAGCAGGGATAAGTAATTAGGGTTGGGATTAAGGGGAATAGTTAAATGGCAATCTGAAATTTACAAAGAATAGTGGATTTCTATGAATATTTAATACAAGATTGGAGAAATGGGGGAAAGTATCTGATTTACTTTTATTTGTGGCTGCAGATGCTTAGCTGAGACAGCCAATGACCAAATTCCTCTCCCTTCTTGGACTATTTTTTTATGTATTTTAATGTAGTTTCTTTTTCAAGTATAAGTACCAATTCTGAATACAAAACACTTAAACCCATTTTCAGACTTTAAAAGAAGTGTGAGAAAGTTATTTTTTTTTTCATTTTTCCTAAATGTCACTAATATCATAATGAAACTCTTTTCTTTTCATTTCCTTTTTTTGAGGGCATTTTTGGTTACATTGTGACCTCTTCATCACCCTAACTTAGAGCTTATTTCTATTTTCTAAATAGCATGTTGTATTTCACAATCTATAAAACATAGTTTTCTCCTTTTGACATGAACTGGCTGGGATGGACCCTACACATGCACATACACACACACACACACACACACACAAACACACACACACACAAGACCATTATTTCCGTAATAATAATTAGAAACATGTAATTGGTGAAATGAAAATCAAATATTACTTTAGTAAAACCTCTCCTTTACGCTAAAATGAGAATAATGCTTAATTTGTAGTAACTGGTCATATATTTTTTTAAGAATTTATATGAAGGCTATTAAGAAATGAAATCAAATTGCTAATCTTCAAGTTTTAGCAATAAGTCCCTCGTACTTTATATCATTTCACTTATATTGCCAACTAAAATAGCTCAAACAATACTATAGATGCTCAAGAAGTAAACAGTATGAATAATTTTTCAACTATTGTTTTAATTCTAATTACTTTACCATCTTTATGAATCTTATGTATGACAGATGATGTTAATAATCTATTATTAACTGCAAATACCATAGTCATCTGTGATATTGAAACAATGAGTATACAGAATATGAAGATTTATACTTTAATTCTTATATAATTCCCTCCCCAAAAGATTTAAAACCAGGAGAACTACAACTACTTGAAGTAGACAACTAAGTAGTATCACCAATAAATATATCAATTTGCATATTAGTTTCATCTGAAGATGTATTATGTTCATGAGGTGTATCATTATTAGGCTTAAAAAATAGATGCAATTCCAGAATGCCTTAATCAAGCAACCCTAATATCATTGCCTATATTATAGGCAATGTTCAGAAATTTGTAGATCAAACCACAGTTTCATGCCAATTATACTTGAACTAGTTCTAGTTCAAAACATTTCAAAAATTGATGAGCCTGTATATGATATCATTGTGAAACTTTTATATAGCATTCACATTTTAAGTTAAAGAGAATATAAATCTCTCCATAATGAAATGTTACAGTTAGACATATCAATATGATTTATGGCCATTATCTTAATCTTAGTACTATTTATTCCTTTTCATATATATACTATATATGACAGCATAATAAAGACAATATTTATTTATTTTGTTATTGTCTTTAGACTACTTCTAAGATAATTGTGTTTTCTAATTATTGTTCTATGAACTGCCCTATTCCCACACTTTGAGCAGTTTCTATCTCTCACTATGTGTATTAATGAATACTGAACTAAGTACTTAATGAACCATGGCTATCTGTTGTCATCTTAAGCCACAGTTACAGGAATAGAAAATTAGGTTTGATGCTACCAAAACCTGGGAGGTACCAGTTTAGTTTCCACAATCTGAGATTGCTTATTTATCTATGCTGAAATGAGAAGGAGGAAGAGTAGCAGGAGGACTGAAGAGAAGACTTGAGAAGAGGGATTTTCCAAAACAGAACTCAAAGAACAAAGGGTACCTGCCTTTGTTTCAGTCTTATCCATTTTCCTTTTCCACAGAAAACTTGGTTGCATAGTCACCAAATGTGTTTCTGTGGAGACTCTGCATAATACATGCTATATAAATTTAGGCACATTTCTTAACTTCCTAAGTCACATTTTTCTCAGTTGCAAACTAGGGATAATGTTATGTTCTACTTCCTAAAGCTACTGTAAGAATTAAATAAAAGAGTAAAGCATGTGGCTCAGCCATTGTCATGTAGAGAGTGCTAAAAAATAACCATAGGTAGATCAATAGATTTACTTGGCACCCTAAAATAAATAATAGATCAGTAAGTCATGGAAATAAAATAACACATGGGAGGTTTTAAAAGGGATCCTTCTTAAATGACAGGAGTAACATGATGTCAGAGTATAATAGAAATCCAAGAAATGTTCAGTGAATTGTACATATCATGTGCACCATGGTGGAACCTGGTCTGCTCATTTAGGCCAGTAAAATGATCAGAGTTTTAGAAAAAGATGGTAGTCACCAGGACACTGATTTTGCACTGTTATATTTAGGTATAGAATGCCCCCTGAAGAGCTCATAAATTGGTCTTCAGAGTTGATGTAATTGGGTCACAAGGGTTGTAATCTCATCAGTAAATAAAGTCCATTGTAATGAATTCATTTGGGTGGTAACCTAGGAAGGTGGGGTGTGGCTGGAGAAGGTGGATCTCTGGGGGTTTGGCCTTTGCTTCTCTCTGCTGCTTCCAGCCTCCAGTGATATGAGGAGCAGAGCCCGTGTGCTCTCCCTCTCTCTGCTTCCTGCCTTCATGCCCTGAGATCCAGATGTTGGCCTCACATGAACTGAACCCAGAATTTCCAAAGAAATTGTGCTCAAATAAATATTTCTTTAAATTGTGTGGTCAGATTTACTGGGATATAGTAGTGAGAATGCTAAGTCAGGCACAGAGTAAAATGAGATAATCAAAATGGGGAGAATGGAGTTATTATTTATTTTATAAATTTATGAATATGAGCCAGGAGTGGTGGCACATGCCTCCAATCCCAGTACTTGGAAGGCCAAAATAGGAGGATTGTAGGTTTGAGGCCAGCATGCAGTAACTTCATGAGACCCTGTTTCAAAATAAACATAAAATAGGGCTTGGGGTGTAGCTAAGAGGTTGCACACCCCTGAATTCAGTCCCCAGTACCACACACACACACACACACACACACACACACACACACACACACAATTGTGAAGTGAATATAATACTCAAATATACTAGACTTGATTGTAAAAGTCAAGTCTTTGAGTATCACCTTTGGTGAGTTGTGCAGAGTTGCCCCAAAATCAGACATACCAAAATAGAATTAAGTGAATTAAAATCTGCAGTCAATTGGATAGCATCAACATTAAATTAACATCTAGTATTAATTATTGAAAAATGATAATTGGTTTTTGTGCCTTCATGATTGTGTACAAAAAGGCATTTTATAGAGCTTGTCTTTCCCTGAGTTCCATGGTTAATTATAAGTATCAAATGCTGTCTTTGAGGGTCTACTGTTTACTCTTCTCTCTACCTGGATGCCTGCCAATGTGAGAAATAAAGAAAACATTCTAAAATCTCCCTTGTCCTAAGACTATGGAAATAGAAATTAAATAGCATTTTCTATAAAGCAAACTAAATATCAGTAAATGATAGATAAGTTGAAATTCTGCATCCAGATCAAAGTTTAGGGATGCCCTATCCCTCACTTAACTCACTGAAAGTTTTGGGTATCTTCAACTTTCTTCTCCACTGCCTTGAAGTTTGTTTTTGACCTTTCATATTATGCAAGACTTGGTAATTTGAAACAACTTCAGAAATAAAAAATATTTACATATGAATATATTACTTTGAATCTCACTAGGATGGATAACTAAAATGAGCCAGTAAAATTTTTAAAATAAAAAGTCATATTTTGAGAGGTAAAAAAAGAATAAGAGAAATGTCTACTTGTTTGTCCCATTCCAACTTGTATCTTGGCCCTGTTAGTAGAAAAGCAAAAACAAACAAAAATGAGTAATAGTAAGAACTTTCCTGCATGAAATCATTTTCTATTTTATTCGATGTCATTTCTTTCTCACCGTCCTTGAACTAGCTATCCTCCTGTCTCAGCCTCCCAAGTACTAGGATTACAGGCATGTACCACTATGTCTTAATGAGAGTAGCTAAGCTAAAGTAATTATTTTTATTAAATATGCTTCTGCTTCTGTCTCTTCCTTTCATGTTATACAAATTCTTTTTTTTTTTTGTATTTGGAATTGAACCCAGGGGTTCTTTACCACTGAGCTACATCACTAGCCCTTTTTAATTTTTTTTTTTTACTTTGAGACACAATCTTGTTGCCAAGACTGATCTTGAACTTGGTATCCTTCTGCCCCAGCCTCCTGAGTAGCTTGAATTATAGGCATAAGCCATCTTGCCATTTTATACTAATTCTTGACATATGTTATCAAGATTTTTAAATTTTTTAGTAGTATTACTCATTTTTTTATTTTTTATTTTTATCGGTGCATTGTATTCATACATCATGACGAAGTTCAGGATGATAGAGGCATACATGCACACAACACTCATTGAGCCCTCCCCCAATTCCCACCCCACTCTCTCTCCCTCCCCACCCTCCCTTGCATGACATTATGATTGGCATTGATAAATTTGTGTATATAGATCATATCCATGGAAGTGTTTCCCTCTCCAAGTCTTCTTCCCCCTTCCTACCTCCCTCAGGTAGGTCTCTTCCGTCACTCCACTAAGGTTTTTCCTCCTTTGTCTGGAGTCCCTCCTATGTCCCAATTTCTCCCTAGATTCCTCATATGAGGGAAAACATCTAATCTTTCACTTTTTGTGACTGATTAATCTCACTAAGCATAATATTCTCCAGTTCCATTCATTTCCCTGAAAATGACATAACTTTGTTCTTCTTTATGGCTGAGAAGAATTCCATTGTGTGTATATCCCATATTTTTGTAATCCATTCATCTGTTGATGAATATCGGGGCAGGTTCCATAGTTTTGGTAATTATGAATTGTGTTATTAACCTATATATGCATGTGTTACTATGGTGGTCTGATTTCAATTCCTTTGAATAGACACCCAGGAGTGGTATAGCTGGGTCATACGGTAGGTTCATTCCCATTCTTCTGAGGATCCGGATCCTCCACACCAACTTCCAATGTGGTTGCACTAATTTGCAATCCCACCAACAAAGAAGTTCCTACTTCTCCACATCTTGGCCAGCATTTATTGTTGTTTGTGGGGTTTTTTTTGTTTGTTTTTTTTTGTGGAGGGGGTACTGAGAATTGAAATCAGGAACATTCTACTGCCAAGGTACAGCCTCAGCTCTATTTTATTTTATTTTATATTTTATTTTATTATTTTATTATTTTATTTTATATTATTTTTGAAATAAGGCCTTGCTAAGTTTCCGAGGTTGGTCTTGAACATGCAATCTTCCTGTCTCAGTATCCCAAGTATTGGGATTATAAGCATGCACCACCAAGCCCAGCTTTTTTGTGTTTTCAATAATTGCCATTCTAATTGGGGTTCAGTGAAATCTCAGGGTAGTTTTGATTTGCATCTCTCTAATTGCTAACAATGTTAAACAGTTTTTAAGCATTGAAAGTTCTTCATTTTTTTACCTCCAAGCTACACCCCAGCACTTTTTCTTGCTTCTATTATTATTATTATTTATTTGTTTATTTATTTTAAATAGTTTCTTGTTAAGTTACTGGGGGTCTCACTAATTTGCTGAGGCTGGCCTCAAACTTGTGATACTCCTGTCTCAGGCTCCCAAGTACTGGGATAACAGGAGTGAGCCACCATGCCTGGTCTTCATCTTATTTTTTAATGAGCTCTCTTAATATCTATGATTCCCTCATCCCCAAATAAATCTTTCCCACACATAGATATTTGATAAAATTTTATCCTATTTTTGTAGCGTTTTCATTATTGACAGATATGATAATTAAAGCCATTTGCTATTCCCAAAAAGGTGTTAGTTTGGGCTCAGATGTCCTGTTTCAAACTTAACAGAAGTGGCTCCCTAGATATTCAGGGACACCGTATGAGGGTTTTATATAAGAAATGCAACAAGATTTTTGAAATTCTGTGATTGTCCTCTGTCCCATTAAAGGGAGGTACTCTTTGGGTTTTTAAAGTATCTGATTTTCTTTTCCTTATTTCTGAAAAGCTGTTTATCATTTTCTTGAAATGTTGAAAATTGTTTTAAAAATAACTCCTCAAATCATAATTTATCAAAAGTCAAAACTCTAAATGTAAAATGTCTAAATGCAGTAGATATCAAGTTTAAGTGAAAATATAATTTGGATAAACCGATCTTTAGATGGATTGGCTTGTTAGCAAGCCTGAGCAAAACTGAGGACAGAAGCGAGATAAAAGGAGTGTGGGTCAGAGCAAAGGGACCATTTGATCCAGGAATCAAGTCTGCAGACCCCAGAATGGATGCCACCTCCGAAGAGAAGTAAAAACACAGAGCCCCATGGTCTACTTCATTTAAAGTCTGAAGTTCTTCACCAATGTTCTTTGGTAAAAACAAAAAAGAAACAAAACAAAAGAATAAAAGCATGTATAGGGAAGTCATACATACAATTTTAAATACTTAGAAACAGAAGAGAACAAATACTATAGAGAAGCATGAATGAGACTTAAAAAGAAATGGTGGAACAGGGGATCTAGAGAAGGGGGAAATGCAGAAAGAAAATCATCAGTGTTTGGAAACAAAATGGAGCATTTAATTTACACATGTTTTCATTGGTAGAAGAATCATGTTTTAGCAGATTTATTCAAAAGCTAAAGTCAACTTAAGTTACATTAATGTAAACCTGAATTATGGCAACCCCATTGCAACTCTGCACTATCTGACCTCTGGAATGTTAATGCTCAATGCTCAGTTCTGTGTGTGTGTGTGTGTGTATGTGTGTGTGTGTGTGTGTGTGTGTGTGTATGCGTATATATATATATATATACACACACACACACACGATGTAACCCAAATAAAGTAGAATCTAGAATAAATGAAGGGAGATGAATATTTAGTCTAAAAGTACTTAAAGGGAGCACAAAGTTCCCTCAAATCAAAAATATTGCTCTTCCAATGACGGAAACTTCACCATCCTCATCATTATTTTTAGTTCTGAAGGCAGAATATAAAAGAATATGCAACTTCGAATGAGTAGAAGAAATCTACAGATCTTTTCTGAGACTGACATAAGTAATCCTAGAAAAGCCTGCTGATGAACAGTACAGATGACTAGGAGATTTTTTGAAAAATAACTTGAATATTTACCTTTCTTGCATGGAAAATGTAAAAAAAGAGATATTCTGGAAATAATTAGTTGAAATTTTTCAACAGTGCAAACATAAAGGTTGCTATTATCACAGATTTTTTTTAAATTTTAAAAAGAGAGGTAGTCTGAAGAAACATAAGTTCTGTCCTTTAGTAGATTCAAATTGAACCTAAACATAGACTGCACTTTCATCATTAGTTTAGAAACACTGAATCAAGATAAGGCAACAAAGTGCTGGGAAAGATATTGATTTGGATCCTACAAGTTAATTTAAAGATAAGAAGGATAGAAAAAAAGAACTTTAAAATAGGATAAACCAGAGAAATTGTCATTTGTCCTTTACTTGTCCTTTCTGAATTCAGAATTAAAGAATATTGAATATGTAGATATAGACATGTGTATAAAATATCTACCTAAATGTGTTATTGTTTAATTGTATGCATGAATAAATTTAAATATACAATAGGTCATTCAATTCAATCAACTCATGCATGTTGAACATACACCATACACAGTTTGGCAGGTTCTTGGTTGAATTAACTCATATTTTAGGAGAGTAACAATAATTTTGGATTTACAGAATTGCCTTTCTCCTATGTTAATGCCAAATTTTTATGAAAGGACTAAAAGCAGTAATTTTAAATCATTTCACACTAAACATTATCTATATCAACCTCCTTTTAGTCACTATTAGGAAAGAGGAAAATCCTGTAGAAATGTATATGATGGAAGGACTCTGGAATTAATGTTTACCAGATGAATGCAAAATTTACTGGACAATCAAAGCCCAAGCATATTAGTATTGTATAATTTCTCTAGTAACTGTAGTTATATTCATCCAAGCAAAGAAGGATAGTTTGAGGTACTTATTTAATGTGCTCATTTAATCTACAGGCTACAGTAAGCATGGAACCATTATGTGTCAATGTCTTTGAGAGAGATGTAAAGGAATTCCCTATGATCAGAAAAATCATAATGTAACACACTCAACAGATTCACACTTGGAGGAGAACATGTGATTTTAGTTGAGTCTGGGAAGACAGCTGGTGTGTTAGTCACACCATTCTGTCACTGTGACAAACTATCTGAGAAAATCATGTAAAAGAGAAATATTTATTTTGGCTCACAGTTTCAGAGGATTCAGTCCCTGGTTCCTTGGCTCCATTATTTCTGGGCCTGTGGTGAGGCAGAGTGTTGCAGCTCAGAGCACGTGGTGGAGCAAAGCTGTTTACCTCATGGTGGTCAGGAAGCAAAGTGCATTTACGAGAGAGGGGCCAGGGACAAATTATAACCTTCAAGAGCAAGACCTGAATGACATACTTCTCCCTCTGGGATCTCACCTTCTAAAGTTTCCATCACCTTCCAATAGCACACTGATTTTCTAATCTATCGTGAGGTCAGAGCCCTCATGATCCAGTTTCCTCCCACCTCTGAGCACTGCTGCGTTGCAGGGCAAGTGGGCTTTGGCAGAACATGCTGGATCCAAACCATCACAGCGGGTAAACTGAGGCGATGACAAATGGATCTTGAGAAGAGAAAGCAAAACACATATATGACAGTGGATGGAAGTGGACATTCAGGGAGGAACAAATAATTAGAAAGCCTAATTCCCAAGGAACACAACTTTGAATAAAACTTGTGTTGAGTCTGGAAAAGTAGGCCATGATTTTAAAATAGAAGACTTGACATGAAGCATAAAGTAGTCTAAACCTTATTCTGTAATTGTTGGACTCTCACTGAGGGAATAAAGAGAGAAGCAACACAATCTATTTTGCATTAAAGTTCTCTCTAGCAGTTTGAGGCATTGCACTTGAAGGGACTAGAAAGGAAAACCTCAGTTAGGAGGTCTCTCACTGATCCAGTATAGAAATGACAGATACTCCCATGACGCAGGACAATAGAAATGATAAAATTAGGTGTGTTTTTAATGTAATTAGAAGTACAGCTGATAATATTTAAAGCATGTAATATATGAGACTGTTGCAAATAGCATTCCCTGAGGGGCAGATTCAGTCAGTTTAGTGCTCAGGGTATTTATTAAAGGATCACCCACACTTTTAGAAAGAGGAAAGGAGAAACAAGAATGATCAGAGGCAGCAATCAGCTGAGAGACATTACAAGCAGCCTCTGCAGACCAGACAGGGAGTCCCAGGCCCGAAATGACTGGTCAGAACTATCTTGCTTCAGCTAAAAGGGGAAAGTGTGTCATCCGGCTGTGCGCCCTACAATCTACGCTATGACCTCCACTGAGGCAGCTCTCTGAAACCAAGGCAAAGCCTGAAGGGGCAAACACTGAAGACTGTCATTAGCATTCCTACGAGCTTGGAAACAAGTCTGTGTCTTCAGTGAGATTTGGGAAGTGGAACATCCCTGAGTCCATTACAATGAGCACAAGGGGGGAAGGACATACAGAGTTAATTCCCATATTTACAATCTGGAGTGATTTTAATAAAAAAGGATTTCAAGAAGAGTAGCAGTGTGTTGATGAGGAAGTGCATCCAGCCTGGAGAATTCCATTTAGGATCCTTTGAGTTCAACTGCATTTTTCTAAATTCTAAAGCTAAATTTTCTAAAGTTCTTAGAGTACAGTTTTTATAATGACATTGCCATGGGCCACATCTTTGTAAATGACAGTTAGTTTAATTTTGTTAAATAAATCTCAGTAGTCAGACCTGTATAAATACATGCACTTAGTAATATACAGGTCAAGAAGACTAAGAACAACTAAAAGTGAAATACATCTTGTTTGCTGGAAAGACAAGGTTAAATACATATTCCTTCTGGGAAGGAGTCAATAATGTGTTCCTCATTTCAAAATAATATATTAATAACCATGAACCATGACAAATTATAAGAAGTCCTCCAATTATATGCTAATGAAAAATACAAAAGAGTGAAATGTCTTGTATTAAGAAGGTAAATAAAATAAAATTACTCAAATAGCTGTGGTTCATGGAGGGGGCGGTTAATAACACAGATATTTATAAAGTTATCTTCAGAAGCACCATGCAGAAAGTGACCAAGTGCTTTTTCATAGCATATCATGAGATTTGGCATGATAACTTATAATAACTTCATTTTCCTCACAGGAAAAAAAAATGAGACTACTACACGGTAAGAATTTTCAGTAAATCTCGCAGAACTCCGGAGCGTGACATTTATTGCCCATCTCTTCCTTTTGATTTAGCGGGTCTGCCCTTCAATATTTCTTTCCTCCAAATACTTGCCCAACTCTGTTTTTAAAACAATTTATACTGGTGGCACATTTTACAGCCTTAGGTAGTTTGTGGCATATGTTATTGTGTCAGAATTGTCCCACTCTAGTATATTTAGAGAAACTTCTAGACATCTTTGGTCAAACTCAATTATTTTAAGGGTCTATATCTCCAAGAAAGAAGGGCATGGTACCATCCAGTGTTATTCCATGAGGGGAGTTTTTCTTTAACTATTGCTATATATTTCACTGTTAGTTTCAAGGAAAACAGTATCTGGAGATGGACTTGGAATTTTTATTGTTTTTTTTTAACTTGTTGAATAGCATGAGAGCTAAACCCCCAGGACTATATGTGTTATAAAAGTAAAATGCACAATGATGTTGCATCATAGCCTTATATTATAAATTTTACAATAGAGTTTGTTGTCTTACATCTGCTGTACATTGAACTAAACCTCAAATTTATTTTTTGAAAGTTGATATATTCTGAGGACGAATATTTATCTCCATATTTCTAAACATCCACTGAAAGTTTGATGTGTTTACTATCAACAAATGCTTATTCAGGATTTTCCATTGAACTCTATTGAAATTATCCAACTAATAGAAGTTGATTTTGCTTAGGTTAAATAA
The DNA here is from genome assembly GCA_004027185.1 of Glis glis. Taxonomy (NCBI): domain Eukaryota; kingdom Metazoa; phylum Chordata; class Mammalia; order Rodentia; family Gliridae; genus Glis; species Glis glis. Next base: position 8,435 of record PVJS01005710.1, on the reverse strand, counting down.
TCCTTCTATTTGGGAATTTCAAATAAACTTTTATTAAAAAATAGCGTTGACTCAAGATTTTATCACTAAAAGTATTTTTGAATAATTGAGACCCATTTGTAGATTTATGTCAACCAATGTTCTCTTTCGTGGTTAGAATGATATGTTCTAAAATAATGTGGTCCTTTGTAAATATAAGGCATAAAAATAAAATTAGAACAGAATGAACTTACTGTACAATTATTCATTAGCTCTTCCTCACCACAACCCTATCAGCTTTTTTATTAAGTTTTATGCTAATTGTGATTTCTGGAATCACATAGAACATGATTAATTTGTGTATTTTTAGAAAATATCACACATTTTCTCTCTCATATATGGAAAAAAATGTTGACCTCAAAGTAGACTTAGTGATATGCAATTATGTGGAGAATATCACGCAAGAGAAAAAGAGCAGAAATTGCAAAGTTCCTAATGGAAATGAGCAGGTAATGATTTTTGTGCATAGTGGGTATCCAAAGAGAATCAAGAAAGGCATAATAGAGAAAGTAATACTTCAAAAAGCTCTGTGAAGAATTACTTCAAAGAGAAGACAGGAGATGCCAACTCAATTTTTGAAGAACTGGAGTAAACACATGCGGGTACCTGAAATATTCTGGGGCCAGGAAATAGAAAATTGCTGAAAATCGTAATGTGCAATGGTAGTAGAAAGTAAATTAAGGCCAAAAAAAAAACAACTACAAATTATACAAATAAACCAGTAACTGATTTGAAGAAGGGGCTGGTGGTATGAACAGAACTGTGGTTTTGAAATGCCCTTCTGGCAGCTGTAGGGGTAAATGAAAGGGGTATATGGAGGGCAGGATGGAAAGGAAGTAGAACAGAAGAATACTGACCACTTAATGATTGCCATTCTAAATGAAAGGTGAAGTACCAAGAATGATGTTGGTATATTTTCACATGTACATATTATCTATGACAGTAATTCCATGAATTCCCTTCTTTCTTGCCCTACCCCTTCCCTTGTACCACTTCCCTTGTTCCGCTGAGGGTTCTCCATTATCAACCGGAATCCCTTGTGTGACCCTACTACTCCTTAGGTTGCGCATATTAATGAAAACATATGTCCCTTCTTTTTTTGTGATTGACTGATCTCGCTTAACATAATGTTCTCCAGATCCTTCCACTTTCTTGCAAATGATGTTATTTTGTTCTTCTTTATTGCTGAGTAGAATTCCATTGTGTGCATTTCCCACAATTTTGTAATCCACTCATCTGTTGATGGACACCTACAGCTGTAGGGGTAAATGAAAGGGGTATATGGAGGGCAGGATGGAAAGGAAGTAGAACAGAAGAATACTGACTCCAATGCACCAATAAAAGCACGTTAAAAAAAAAGAATACCAAAGAGATTGAAACTAGAAAACAACAGTAATATATGCATACCCATGTTCATAGCAGCACAATTCACAGTGGCCAAATTATGGAACCAACCTAGATGTCCATCAACAGATGAATGGATTACAAAATTATGGGAAATACACACAATGGAATTCTACTCAGCAATAAAGAAGAACAAAATAACGGCATTTGCAAGAAAATGGAAATATCTGGAGAACATTATGTTAAGTGAGATTAGCCAATCACAAAAAATGAAGGGTCATATGTTTTCATTAATATGCGCAACTTAGGGAGTAGTGGGGACACAAAAGGGACTCCAATGACAACAGAGAACCCTCAGTGGTGCAAGGGAAGGGGTACAAGGGTAGGGGAAGGGTAAGAAAGTAGTGAATCCATGGAATTACTGTCATAAACAATGTGTATATATGAGATTATACCAACATCATTCTCAGTGCTACATGTAGGGGGGAGGCGGGGGAGAGGGACACCAAGAGCTGTGTGCATGTATGTTAACACCAAACTGATACTTATTGTGATGTGAGACTATAATGCACCAATAAAAACATAAAAAAATTAAAAAATAAAAAAAAAAAAGAATACTGACCAGTTTGTGGGAAGATACATCCTTTTCTGGAGCACTGGCCATGCATACAAAAGAGAGGTGACATTTTTGCAAACAGTTAAAGGTATAGCCAAATATGACTGAGTATGAGAAGTTTGATTTCTTTTTTTAGAAGACAGAAGGCTATTAAATAAGCATGGAGCAAAATAAACAAAGAAATAAACAAAATCCCCTTAACACCAAAAACAAAAACAAAGAGCACATTAAACCATGAAGGACGATCAAGGGGTAAATTACTCTATCAGATAATCTAAGAGCAGAAAGGAAGATGTTATTTATGCTAATTAGGAGATTATTGAGAATGTTTAATTCAGCAACTTAATTGTGTGCCACATGAGACTAGGATGATATGGAGGGGAGAGCAGGAACAAATATCATTGATCAGTAGTTGTTCTGCTTAGTCAGTGTTTGTGTTACATGCAAATGGGAGAAGGGCTATGGGCAATGCATAGGAAAGACCTGAAAGGGTTCATTCACTTATAAAGAGTAATGAAATAGCTGTTCTCATAACGTCATCGCTGCCCTTCAGGATTGCACATATCATATGATTGCCAAATATAGAAATCTGAAAAGGAATAATATAAAATCCAAACCTGTTACATTTTAAAATGTCCATTTAAAAATGTTTTAGAATTAAATAAGTTTCCCCAGAGATAGACTTAAAGCTGTATAATATTCTATGGGAGTTGACTGAAGCCTATTACAATTAAAAATCGTGATAACAACAATAAAAGATATTGTTCAGCTTGAGTTTTAATATCTAGTTTATCAGTTTATATTCTTTCACAATAAATATGATGGATGATAAATGAATGAATTTATGACAAATTATACATCTTTCAACTGAAATAAAATCAATATTACTTTATATTTCCTCTCGATATGTTTTTTCTATATAAGTTTTTATGATAGTGGGATTGAATCCAGGGGCATTCTATCTTCAATCTACACCCCAGCCATTTTCATTTATTTTTTAAATTTTGAAACAGGGTCTCACTAAGTTACTGAGGTTCTATCTAAGTTGCTGAAGTTGACCTCGAACCTTCAATCCTCCTGTCTTAGTTTCCCAAATCCTGGGATCACAGGCATGCACCCCAGCTCACTCTATGTAATTTTTCTAACAGTTATCTTCACTATGTATGTTCTAAGTTCAGTATTAGACTGACACTTAGCCTAGTGGTCTATATGTGTTTGTATCTTGCAAACATACACCACCATTAACTCCTCATTGTCATCAGTTTTGCAGGCTGACCTAGCAATAAATTTTTAATTCAGTGTCAATTTTCTTTTATCAATACTCTAATTAACTCTTTTAATTATGTCTTCCCATGATGTAAATTTGATATGGAGGTTTGTGGCAGCAAGTTTTTTTGGGGAAGTTATTAGTTTATTATCACTATAATGAAATACTTGAGATAATCTACTTATGAAGAAAAGAGTTTTATTTAGCACACAGTTCAGGGGGCTCTGGGTTCAAGGTTTAAATCACATAGTGGAAACGTGGTAAGATTGACCCTTTGGCTGCATAACCTCTTAGTGGATAGAAATGGTGGGATTATATACAGGAGCAAGAAAAGTGTATTTCTATACAGGAAGAAGAGAGAGCTGGGTGGGGTCAGGATTGCTCCTTTTTAAAATTTATTTATCTATTTTTGTGGTACTGTGGATTGAACCCAGAGGCATTCTACCTCTGAGCTACACCCTATTTATTTATTTATTTATATTTATTTATTTATTTTTTGGTTTTGTTTTTTTTTTCCTTTTTTGTGCTCTTATTGGTGCATTGGAGTCTTACATCACAGTGAATATCGATTTGATGACAGGGTCTCACTCGTTGCTGAGGATCTTGCTAATTTGCTGGGACTGGTCTCACACCTGTGATTCTCTGGTCTCAGCCTCCCAAGTATTGAGATTACAGGCATGTACCAACACACCTGGAAGCTTGCTCCTTTTATAACAACCCTCTCACAAGAACTCTAGGAACCTCACAAGAAATACTTCACATCTCCATAGACCCAAGGATCTCCCCAAACCCCTACTCTTAAGTTTGACTACCTCCCAATACTACTACTCTGGGGACCAAACCACCAATGACATGAACATTTAGAGGGGCACAATTAAATCATACTCCAACATGTGTAAAGGAGAGAGAAAAGTAGGACTGGGGAAAAAGTGGAGATTTAATTTTGATGTAGTGTTGTGGTCAACATTCTCACTGATGTGACCCAATAAGCCTGAACACACACAACTTAGAGGAAGGAAGATTTATTTGTTCACAGTTCTGAAGATTTCCAAGTTTCAGTCCATGTCAGGTTGGATCTGCAGAGCTCAGGGAATGGAAGGGAAGTAGGGGAGCAGAGAGAGGCAGAGTTCTGCTCACATCATGGAAGCGGGAAGCAATAGAGAGAGCAAGCAAGGGGATTCAAGGTCACAAGTACAGTCCCCAAGACCACACCCCTAGGGACCCACCTCCTCCAGCCACACACTACTTGCCTAGGTTACCACCTAATAAATCCATAATGGATTTATTCACTGATAAGATTACAACCTCACAACTTAACTATATCAACTCTGAACATTAATGCATGAGCTCTTCAGAGGATATTCTATTCTAATCATAACACGCTAATCAACACTCTCCAGTTAATTTCATGAGATACAAAGGTGAGATCATTCTTTAGTTTTGCCCCATTTGAAGCAAGGAGGCTGAACTTGCACACCTTTGTAATACTTTTCTTTTGATGTAGGCTGTCAAAAGGTCATACCTTTGGCCAAAGCTGTTTGTTCAGCTAAGGGCAGTTCCTACTGCGGACTCCAAATTTTAGCAGTCATTGGACAACACTCCTAGGAGAGAGAGTGCTAAGACCCATGGGGAGGGTCTAGAGAGTACACTCTACTATCCACTCACTTTTCTCCCTCTTCAACATCCAATTCTCATGATGACAGCAATCTTTATCTTTTTTCATTTATTTATTTATTTTGGTTACTAATGTGTCTTAAACACCTAAAATATGCATATCACATAGTAGGCCCTAAATACTTGTTGAATGAGTAAGTTTTTCTACAGGATCTATAGCAGACACAGGTGTTCAGCTATAGACTTGCTGTTTTAGCAGGAGACAGTTTTCTAGATCAATTATTTACTGGTGATAAGAATTCTGAAGTATCCCAGCTTCAAGTCAGATGGTTTATACTTTTATTCTCCAGTTGATTGAGTTCTCCTTGCCTATTTCTTGATTTTCCCTTGGTCTCCAATGCTTTAAGTCCCTAATGTAGGAATTTGTATGAAGCACCTGATTTCAAAATTACTACTCTAATTTCCAAAAACCATTTTTATTTGCATTTTTATTTACAGTTATTTATTATAAAGAATGTCGAGTATTCTTAACTTTTTGTAAGCTTAGTACTTAAACAAATTTATATTAATTGATTTCATTTGTGGTCTGAGAGTTTTTCAGAATATACAATCTGTCACTTCTGGTTATTTTGAATCAGGCCTGTTGGGCAAATAACAACTCTGTTTTGCTCTGTTTTTGACTGAAATATTATTTTATTTGTCAGTATTCCACTAACTCATCTTCTTCCAAATTAACTAAAGTCACTTTAAAAAATGTAGTAGTAACACCACATTACATCTTTCACTGTTTCCTATGGTCCATAAATTTATTTTCATCCAATAACACAAAACCAGTAGATTCAAATATTTTCATGAACATACTGATCTCTGATTTCTGATGGAGACAACCTTGAGTAAGAAGCTGTCAGCTTTTAAAAGCAATCTACTTAAATGCTCTCAACAGTTTTCAGGATGTTATTGAAATGAACACACAAATACCACCTTCATGGGTCACTGTCCTTATCACCATTTACAATCCCCTCCACATGTCCACTGCTTTCTTCCACTCCTGCTCACCCCCACAACCACACAATAATGGTTCTTTCTTCAAAGTTCATGTTAAATTATCTTCGCTGTGCAGGATTCCTGTGTAGCAATGTGATATGTATCTAATCCTATGATGTTCATTTTGTAACGGACAAGTAAAAATTATATATACATATATAGCATACCTCATGGTATTCAGATATAGTCACATATTGCAGGATGGCTAAATTAGGGTATATAATGTTTGTGTTCCCTCACATATTTACCATTTTTTCTGTTGTGAGAGCATTTAAAATCTACTGTTTTAGCAATTTTCATGTATACAACACATTGTTATTAACTATAGTCACTCAATGTATAACAGATATCTTCAACTCATTCCTTCTGTCCAGCTGAAATTTTGTGTTCTTTGAGCAACACTTTTCCAATCTTCCCACTCCCCTAACCTCTGGTAACCACCATTCTACTCTGTTTCTTTTAGATTATAAATATAGGAGAGATTATATGGTATTCATCTTTCTCTGCCTGACATATTGTACTAAACAATGTCCTCCTGGTTCATCCATGTTTCAAATAAACTTTCCTTTGTTTTTTAAGGTTTAGTAGTATTCTACTTTGTGTATATATACCATATTTTCTTTAACATTTATCAGCTGATGGATACTTAGTCAAACACGTCCCTACTGAGTTAAAAATGGACACACTACCTGTGTAAGGTTGACTTGCATTATCCATGACAAGGAAATAATAATAGCAACTTCTTCATAAGATTGATGTATCATTTAAATTAGTTTATCCATGTTAAGACTTTAGACCAGAAAACTCAGAAATAGCAACAGTACTGAGCACTAATGTACTATTTTATTATGTTGCTTTTATTTTTTTGAACATATTTTCAGGTTCTTTTTCTCTTAAATATTTTATGCATTCATGCAATTTAAAATTTTTTTTGCTACATAATATGAATCTCTTCTGTTAGAAATATTAATATACTAGGAAAGTACCACAAATTCTTCCAGATAGCTACAAATAGATTGATGTTTCTTGAACCTTATTCTTGGTAAATTGCTCCCAGTGAATTTTGAAGCAATATATTAAACATATGATCTTCTGTCACTCTTCTCCATATCCTTTTCCTAAGTAGTTCCTTTGGTTCATTCTAAATAAATATTTTATTGCCTTTTAATGGTTTATGTTCTTTTTTTTTTTTTTTTTGCGGTACCAGGGATTGAACGCAGGGGCGTTCTACCTCCGCGCTACGCCCCCGGCCCTATTTTTTATGCTTTATTTTGAAACCGGGTCTCACGAAGTTGCGGAGGGCCTCACTAAGGAGAGAGAGAGAGAGAGAGAGAGAGAGACAGGGAGAGAGAGAGCGAGAGCTGAGGCTGGCCGCGAACCCGGATCCTCCGGTCTCCGCCTCCCAAAGTACTAGGATTACAAGCGTGCGCCACCACGGCCCGGCTTGGTTTATGTTCTTAAACATGCTTTGCTATAACTTTCTATTTCCTCTAAGATCTAAATAATTTTTTAATTTTTTCTCTGAAAATGTCCTTCATTTCAAAAATTGTCTATTCTCATTGTTCATCATTTTTGTACTTATAATACATAATTATAATAAATAATTATGGTACATATTTTCCATATGCTTTATTAATCCAAGTATAATTCTCTATTCCAGCTTCTTTTTCCTAAAAGTTATTTTCACAGGCAAGTAGCTAGCAAGCTCTGAGCAGCAATCCCATCTTTTTCCGCTGAGAGCCACTCTACAGCAGCTGAACCAGTCCCACAGCCCCCACAGTCTAAGCATTGAGACATTCACCGGCATGGCAGGAGCAGATCACATATGAAGAAACTGCATTGAGACTATTTTTCTGTACTCACCCAGGACCAAAGCCAGTGCACCCTACCCAGTCTGTTTCGTAGGACTCATAGAAGAATTGAAATGAATAGACACTTCACGAAAGACGAGATACAAATGGCCAATAGATACATGAAAAAATGTTCAGCATCATTAGCAATCAGGGAGATGCAAATCAAAACTACTCTAAGATTTCATCTGACCCCAATTAGAATGACAAGTATTAAGAAGTCAAACAACAACAAATATTGGCGAGGATGTGGGGAAATTGGGACTCTTCTACACTGTTGATGGGGTTGCAAACTAGTTCAACAACTGTGGAGATCAGTGTGGAGATTCCTCAGAAAACTGGGAATGGATCCACCATATGATCCGGCTATACCACTACTGGGTATCATACCAAAGGGAGTGAAGCTAGAAAACAACAGTAATATATGCATACCCATGTTCATAGCAGCACAATTCACAGTGGCCAAATTATGGAACCAACCTAGATGTCCATCAACAGATGAATGGATTACAAAATTATGGGAAATACACACAATGGAATTCTACTCAGCAATAAAGAAGAACAAAATAACGGCATTCACAAGAAAATGGAAAGATCTGGAGAACATTAGGTTAAGTGAGATTAGCCAATCACAAAAAAAGAAGGGACATATGTTTTCATTAATATGTGCAACCTAGGGAGT
>PVJS01005709.1:0-63015 GCA_004027185.1 Glis glis | reverse complement strand
CAAAAAAAAAAAAAAAAAATAAAGAAAATCAGTTGACCAGAAGTATAAGGATTAATTTCTGATCCCGGTTCTGCCCATCGCCATTCCTTATGCCGTATCATACTGCCTTGATTCTTGTAGCTTTATAGTAAACTTTGAAATTGATGAATATAAGTCATCCAATTTGTACTTTTGCAAAATCTATTTTTTGCAAAATTAGTAGAGAGACACAAATTACTAAACCAAGAAGGTATAGACAGTATGAATAGACTCATAACAATTAAGCAAATTGACTCACTAATTAGAACTCTTCACTCAAAGAGATGCACAGCCCCATATCTTCACTGGTTAATTATGTCAAACATTTTAGAAAGAGATAATATGAATCCTCATCAATAAAACAAAGGAGAGAGGATTTATCGACTTATTTTAATAGGCTACTACTACTGTGATTCTAAGGCCAGACCGAGGTATCATTAGAAAAGGAACTTATGGCCCAGTATCCTCCATAAACATAGATGCTAACAGCCTTAACAAAATATTATCAAAGCAATCCAGCACCATATGAAAGGATTACATAACACAACCAAAGGGGATTTAGCCTAAGAAAGCAAGGTTGGATTATCATATACTACATTTTTAAAATAAAGGACAAAAACCACATGATCCTTTCAATAGATACAGAAACAGTTTTTTTTCCGAAAATTTAACACCTGTTGATCATAAAAACTCTCAACAGATTAGAGACCAAAGAGAATTTTCTCAACCTATTAAAGCATATGTGCAAAGAACCTGCTAATATCATATTTAATGGTCAAAACTGTAATCTGTGTCTTCTCTTCATTTTCTTGTTCACTATAGCTAAATATTTTTTAATTTTTTTGCTCTTTTAAAAAGACAAGACTGTCATGAAGAATGTTCCCCATATGCCCGTAAAATATGTACACTCCACTGTTACTCCATGGAGTGTTCTAGAGACTCCATTCAGTTCCAGTTGGTGATGGTGTAATTTCAGAAATCTTTTTACTGATTTTCATTTTAGTTATTCTGTACATTATGAGAGCGGGAGAATCGAAGTCTGTAATTGTCAATTTGTTTATTTGTACTTTAAGTTCTTTGCATCTCTATTGTTAAGTGCATATTTGTTTGCAAATGTATAGCTTCCTAATAAAGTGACTCCAGTTTCATTATGAACACCACTAATTATCTCTAATCACATTTTGGTCTAGAGCTTTATAATGTCTGATGTCAATATAGTTTCTCCAGTTCTCTTATGGTTATATTTTGCACAGCACATCTTTGTACATACTTTTTTTTATTTTTAACATGTCCATGTCTTTGAATCTACAGTGCATCTTCCACAGACAGCATCTAGTTAGATTTAGACTTTTTATTTTTTGCAGTACTGTGAATTGAACTCTACCTCTACTTCTAACTCTACTTCTGAACAACACCCTAGCCCTATTTTGTTTTTAATTTGAAATAGGATCTTGCTAAGTTACCTCATGCTGCTGGCCTAGAACCTTTGATCCTCTTGTCTTGGCCTCCCAACTACTACAGTTACAGGTGTGTGTTACCACACCTGACTTACTTTTTTTTTACTCAGTTTAACTCCAGGCCTTTGATTATGTTATTTAATTATATTTAATGTAATTATTGATATTATTTTATTTATAGTCACCATTTTGTTTTGTTTTCTATGAGTCTCATGCATTTTTCTTTCTTTGATCTACTTTTGCTGCCTTCTTTTGTGTTAGGTACATATATTTTAGTATAATTTTGTAATTAATTTGTTGATTTTCTTCACTATGTTACCTGAGTTATTTTTAACAGCCTTGGGACAAAATACGCAGTTTAATATGTCACAATTTATTTCAGATTAATGCCAACCTAAAATATAGAAAATTTGTCTAACATAGTTTTGTGTAACACATATATAAAACATATATGATAAATAATCACTTACATAGTTTTAAATACATATGGTTGCATATATAGTTATATTTACCTACACAATTATTTTGCTAGTGCTCTTTATTTCTTCAGTGGTTTCAGGCTAGCTTCTGGTACAATTTTCTGTTAAGCTAAAGAATATGTTTTAGTGTTTCTTACAAAGACTTTGAACAAAACAATCCTTTCAGTTTTTGTTTACCTAGAGATAACTTTATTCCACCTTAGCTTTTCTGTTACTAGAGTTTTCACCTCGAGGTGATTACAGATTCACATGCAGTTGTAAGCAACAACACAGAGAGATCCCAGGTGCCTGGTACTTTGTTCCCTCAATGGTAGCATCCTGTAAAGCTGCAGAACAGTATCACTGGGGAATATTAAAATCAATACTGTGGAGATTCAGATCATTTCCAGTAGCACAAACACCCTATATTCAGCCCCAATAGCCACACTCACTTTCCTTCCAGCCTTCTCCTCCATGATCCTTAACTCTCGGCAACCAACAATCTTGTTCTAGTAGACATTCTCACTTCTGTGACCCAACAAGCCTGACCACACACAACTTAAAGGAAGGAGGATTTATTTGCTCACAGTTTGGGAGATTTCAAGGTTCAGCCCATGTCAGGCCAGGTCTGCAGAGCTCAGAGCATGGCCCCAGGAAGCAGAGAGTGGGAGAAAGTGAGAGCTCTGCTCTTTAATCATGGAGGCCGGAAACAGAAAGCAAGCAAAGACTCAAGCACACTCCCTTGGGCCACACCTCCAGGGACCCACCTTCTTCAGCCACACCCTACCTGCCTAGGTTACCACCCAGTAAATCCATCACAATGGATTTATCTACTGATGAGATTACCACCCTCATGATTTAATTATGTCAACCCTGAACATTAATATGTAAGCTTATCAGGGGACATTATATTTCTAACCATAACAAATCTGTTCTTCATTCCTATATTTTGCATTTCACATGATGTTATGTAAATGAAATCACATACTATGTACCTTGTAGGATTGGCTTTTGTCAACCAGCAGAATTCTCCAGAGATTCATGAATATTGGTGCTTATATCAACAGTTCCTTTTGTTGAGTATTATTCCATAGTGTTGATGTCCTGCAGATTGTTTAATCATTTCTCAGTTGAAAAACATGAGTTGTTTCCAGTTTGGGGCTATTAGGAGTAAAAGGAGCCCAAAATGATAGCACACTGCTTTTTGTGTGAACATAATTTTCCATTTCTCTGGAATCCACGTTCAGGATTACATTTGCAGGATCACATGTTAGTGGAATGTTTGGCTTATTAACAATATTCCCAGTTTTCCACAGCATCTATACCATATTACATTACCACCCTCAATGCCTCACTAATCCAGGCTTTCTGTCTCTTCACCAGCATTTGGTGTAGTCAATATTTGTTACTTAGCCATGCTGATAGTTTTGCAGTGATATCTCAGTGTGGTATTAATTTGCATATCTCTGATGGCTAATGATGCTAAATGTCTTTTCATTTGTTTCTTTGCCATCTGTATATCCCTTTGGCAAAATGTCTCTTCATGTCCTTTTCCCATTTCTAATTGGATTGTGCGCTATTATACTGTTGAGTTTTGACAGTTCCTTACATATTCTAGAATTAATCCTTTGTTGGACGTCTTGTCGTAAATATTTCTTCTCAAACTGTAGCTTGTATACTCAGTCTCTTTATAGGCCTTTCACAGAATAAATGTTTATAGGTTTGATGAAGTCTAACTTACATATATTTTTCTTTTTACAGATTTTGTGTGTGTGTGTGTGCGCGTGTGTGTGTTCAGTCCAATAGATTTCTGCCTATTCCTAGACCTATAAGATTTTCTCCTGAAATCAGCACCAATTCCACCTACTTTGTTTTCTTTTTGAAAATTATCTTGTTTAAGCTCTTCTAGCTCATATATATTTCAGAATAATTATGTCCAAATGTACAGAAGCTCTTTTGGTATTTTGATAGGAACTTATTAAATCTGGATGTCAGTCTCAGCAGAATTAAAACCCTTGATGAGTCTTCCAGTCTGTGGCACTTCTGACATCTTTCTTTTCATTTTTCATCTTTGTTTTGTAGTTTTCAGTTTTCAGCACACAAGTCCTTCATGTTTCCTTCGATTTAGCTGGCTTCCTCTACACTCTTCTCTGCACTCTTCTCTTCTTGTTTACTGCCATCTCATGCATAAAAGTCCAGGTTTCTTAATGGGGCTCCAGTGATCACCTATGTTGGGAGAGACTCCTTAATTCTTCATGGAGCAGACGTTCTGGCTCCCTACTAAACCATTGTTAGGAACCCTGTGACTGGGGTCGGGGGGAAGGAAACATTCCTCATTACTGCTCACTTTTGGTCTACACTCGTACCATGGGGTAGGGACTTAGTTCTTCCTACCACTGTCCCAGAGAGAACAGGTGACAGGGGATAGGAGTCTTAGTCTTATGATACCTTTGTGGTATGGATGGGGTTGGGGTAACAATTTTTTTATAGTGTTTGGCTGGAGTACAGCAATTATTGCTATAAGTTTTCTGTATTACTGGGTTTGCCTCTCCTGGTCCTTTAGATAGGGAGAGCACCCTTTCATTGAGGCTCTCTTCATCTGTACCCATTGGCATATATGGATTGCTGGCTTTTTCAGCTCCAAGTGTGGGATGCATGAGTCATGTAGGAAGCTCATTATGGCATTGCTCTTGCACCATGAAACCCATGAAACAGGGCAGGCGTGAGCTTTCTGGGTTTGTCTTCTGCTAGACACTTTTGTGAGCCTTCTCATATTTGTGTAATATGTAAGATTCAGGATGTTTGTTTACTTAGTTGGAAAAATAGGGAAAAGCACACCTGCACCATCTTCCAGGATGCAGGAGCCACTAGGTCTATGGTTTATTTTTGTTGCTGACTGAGCTACTCTATTATCCCACTGATAATTTGCCTGAAGTTCATACCACAATCGGTACGTAATTTTGATGATTTTGGTATAGAAATAAATTTTTGGCTTCTTATTCCATGTCCAGGTATGCCTCACCTTTTAGGTATTTCTGCTATCCATTGCCTGCTCAGTCATTACAAATAAGATTATAAGTCTTATTCCTTAAAAAAGATAAACATAGCTTCTGTAGTTTGCCTTGATATCACACAGTCTATTTGCAGACACTTCAAAGACAAATAACCTCTGTTCTTTATCTTTACCCTAAGTATCGTGATAGATCTTGCTTTAGGTGCATGAGGAGGCAGATTACACAGCTCTCCTAATTCATTTGGTGTCCTCTAATTTCTGTTGTTAATGATTACACTTCACTGAGGATGCAAATAAACACTCCTAGGGTTATGTGATTTTCGAGGTGGGAAGAGTAGGTAGTTAAGCATGCCATTTACTGGATGCTTTGCATTTTCAGTATTTCTTTTCCTTAAATGGATTCAGATTTATGCTGAGTTATAGATTTTTCCATTTTTTGGAGTTTGTATATATTAAAGTTACACATCGATCTGCGTTACCTATTAGTTTGTATGAGTATTGTCATAACAGGGAAGTAACTCCAACTCCTCTAAATTTCTCATTGTCTTGGCTTTGGTAGTAAAAACCCAAAGTAGTGACAGCTACCTAATTAACAAATCATATGTCCCCTTCTCTCCATTCCCCTCAAAATCACGCATAGGTTCCCAAAGTGGGTGACCCCACCCCCAAGGACTACTGGAACAAAATCTAGACACATGAAATGATGAAAATTTGTCACTGTTTCTTTCTGTTTACTTCCAGAGGGGATGTTTAGTAATTATTCTTCTGAAAAGGAGATGGTGAGTCACATGAGTTTGGGAACCTCTGAGCCTAAAGCAATTTCACTGCTTCTTCTCTTTTGCATCGTATCTTCTCTGACCCTCTAATCCTACTTCCAAGGTGATCTCATTCACTTTCAGGGCTTACACCTCTATCGATGACTTACAGCTTTCTTTCTAGAAGCTCTGAGGTTTCCTGAAACCCAGGCCCAATGAACCAGCCAATATCTGTACAGTTATACATAAAATGCAACCAGTAAATAAAATATAACATATTTACAATACCACAGTTGCAACAATGGCCTCTGTTTTCAGTCAGCATTCTCACAGCTGTGACCTGAAAATTCTGATGAGAATAACTTAGAGGAAGGAAGATTTATTTGCTCACAGTTCTAGAGATTTCAGGGGTTCAGTCCAGTTTGGCCAGGTGAAGTCTGCAGCGCTCAGGACAGGGTGGTGGGAAACAGAAAGAGCGCAAGTGCTCTGCTCTCATATCACAGAGGCTTGGGAAGCAAGAGAGAGCTCCTGAAGGGGGTTCAAGGACACATGCACAGTCCCTAAGGTCATACCCCAGTGACCCACCTGCTCCAGCCACACTCCACCTGCCTAGGTTACCACTCAGTAAAGCCATTACAATGGATTCATCCACAGATGAGATTAAAGCCCTCATAATTCAATCATGTCACCTCTGAACATTAATACGTAAGGTCTTCATTCTCTATCCAAACCATAATAGCCTCAAAACCCTGGAGTGCTGGCAGGCAATTATTTCTTTTCTTCAGAAATATTTATTGTGCATAACTGTGCTTGTAGCACTAAACTTATCAGGGTCTGGTCGTAATATCCAGACACAGCATCCTCCCCAAGGAGCCACATTCTGTGGAGGCAGGGTCATATCAACCAACGGTCTGTATATATTCTGTCGCTGCCCTAATCACAAATAGTTTAGGCTTTGGGGGACAGCTACGACAGTCTCCATTGCATATTCTTCTTTTCTGTCCCCCCCCTCCCGATCGTATACTTTTACATTTTACAAATGTAAAAACGACTGTACTGAAACAGACCTTGTACACATTTGACCCAGAGGCCACAGTTTCTCAACCCCTAAAGAAAGATCGCAATTCAATGTAGTGGTAATTTTAATAGGAAATTGCTTCTCTTTTGGTGTTTAGGAAATGCCTAGCGCAAGAGCTCAGAAGAGGGCGCACTGAAGTCTGGGAAAGTGTTCAGAGAGTGCCATTCACATTTCAGACACTGAGTGTTGGAATGCAAGATGCTAGGAAATTGCTGAGAGATCTCTGAGTCTGGCACTACCTAAGGTGTATTGTGAAGAATGCTACTTGTGTAGGATGAGAATGCATTAGTTTTTTTTTTTTTTTTTTGCGGTACCGGGGATTGAACCCAGGGACGTTCTACCTCCGCGCTACACCCCTGGCCCTATTTTTTTATACTTTATTTTGAAACTGGGTCTCACGAAGTTGCGGAGGG
The DNA here is from genome assembly GCA_004027185.1 of Glis glis. Classification (NCBI taxonomy): domain Eukaryota; kingdom Metazoa; phylum Chordata; class Mammalia; order Rodentia; family Gliridae; genus Glis; species Glis glis. The sequence goes on along the minus strand of PVJS01005709.1, from coordinate 55,823 downwards.
CCTCACTAGGTAGAGAGAGAGAGAGACAGAGAGAAAGAGAGAGAGAGAGCTGAGGCTGGCCACAAACCTGGATCCTCCGGTCTCCGCCTCCCAAAGTACTGGGATTACAAGGGTGCGCCACCATGCCTGGCTGATTCCAGTTTTTATTCATGTACTTTGAGTGATCTGAAGTTGGAAAGTGGGCTGGACAAGAAACAACAAGTTCCCAGACTTCTTTGACCACCATCCCCTACCCTCCACATTACTTTTTAGCTTACCTTTTAAATTGAGATGTCATTAACATATAGTGAAACATGTGGACCTTAAGTGTATACTTTTGTAAATACTGCCAAATGCCTACATCTCTATAGCCTCCAGCAATATCAAGACATAGAACATTCCATCCTAGGAGGCCAGGCACGCTGTTAAGATCATTCTTTTGGGCACATGGCAAACTTCATGGTTCTAGAGTCAGGTAATATTTTAGGCCAAGCTTTTCTCTGCAGAGTTTCTCACGAGATCCAAGACAACAGCAGTTCCTCTCCACCCAATTGCATGATTTTTCACATCGATATGGAGGTGTGGTGAGGTAGGCCTTCTCTGTTTTTCAGTCAGCCAGTGTTTTACTGGAAAGAGGAAGCTCAAGATCTGAGGAATCTGAGTTAATTCCATGACATTCGATTTCTAAAAGTACGGCATCGTTGCAGTATCTTCAGTGGAGCCCACTTCTATGTCCACGCACAGTTAACTTGAGAACCTCAAGTGCTCTCTACTGAAGGAATCCCATGGCGTTGGAAGCCTTAAGGTGTGGGGAGTAAGCACAGAGCACCCATATTCTTGGGACTGAATAATAAGCATGCCATCCAGTTGAATGTTGACAATATTTCGTTCTTTTTTTTTTTTTGCGGTACCAGGGATTGAACCCAGGGGCGTTCTACCTCTGCGCTACACCCCCGGCCCTATTGTTTTATACTTTATTTCTTTATTTTTTTTTTGCGGTACCGGGGATTGAACGAAGGGGCGTTCTACCTCCGTGCTATGCCCCCGGCCCTATTTTTTATACTTTTTATTTTGAAACCAGGTCTCACGAAGTTGCGGAGGGCCTCACTAAGTAGCTGAGGCTGGCCGCGAACCCGGATCCGTTGGTGTCAGCCTCCCAAGTACTAGGATTACAAGCGTGCGCCACCACACCCGGCTATTTCCTTCTTTTTCACAAATCAAAATTCAAATTAAAGTACCATCTGTCAGAACTCAATCAGTTTAAGTAGAGAGGTTTTATTTATATTTTGCATACCGTGTTGTGGAAGGATCTTATAATGATCCCAGGTGACTTATTGGATACTTCTTGTTTCTAAGCTCTGATCTGCACTACCATCTCTGTCGGATATGAAGCATCAGCATGTTTCCAGCTTTCCACACTGACTTATGATCATTAGCCTATTTTATACTAGCACTACATAGTTGAAAGCCTTAGAACTAAACTAATCCTCCATATATGATTAGAGCAAGTGCTTTCATTTTATTTTTCTTCAAGATTATTTTAGCCAGCCCTGGTGGCACAAGCCCTATAATCCCAGCACTTGGGAGGCTGAGACAGAACAGGTTTGAGGCTAGCCTCAGCAGCTTTGTGAGACCCTTAGCAACTTAGTGAGACCCTGTTTAAAAATAAAAAATAAATAAATAGGTCTGGGGGTGTAGCTTGGGGGTAGAATGTTCTTAGGTTCGATTCCCAGCAACACGCAACACACACACACACACACACACACACACACACACACACATACACAAACACACCCCTACCTTTCCCATTCCTATTTTGAGGTGAACTCCTTCCTATCCCTAAGGTCACATCTTAGCTACCTCCTCTCTGCAAATCCTTCAACACATCGAAGCCGGCTGATGTGATGGTGGCAAAGTCTAGTGTCTCACAAGGCTGCGTATTTCACTGTCTCATAAATACTGGAAATGTTAGTAATGGTGATAATTCCCGTTTATTGAGTATTTACTATGTGCCTGAATTTATGCTAAACCCTTTGTGGGAGCACATAATCTCACCCTCTCAACAACTTCAAGGACCCAGTTATGGAGTTAAGTACATCCTGAGTTGGGTGAACTAATTTTCTTTTTTTTTCATTTTTATTTTATTTTATTTTATTTTTTTAACGTGCTTATATTGGTGCATTGGAGTCTTACATTGCAATGAATGTCTATTTGATGTTAACATATATGCACACAGCTCTTAGTGCCTCCCCTGCCTCCCCCCACCCGTAGGAAGTACCAAGAATGATGTTGGTATATTTTCACATGTACATATTGTTTATGATAGTAATTCCATTAATTCCCTTCTTTCTTGCCCACTCCCTTCCCTTGTACCACTTCCCTTGTTCTGCTGAGGGTTCTCCATTGTCAACCAGAGTCCCTTGTGTGACCCTACTACTCCTTAGGTTGCACATATTAATGAAAACATATGTCCCTTCTTTTTTTTGTGATTGACTGATCTCACTTAACATAATGTTCTCCAGATCCTTCCACTTTCTTGCAAATAATGTTATTTTGTTCTTCTTTATTGCTGAGTAGAATTCCATTGTGTGTATTTCCCACAATTTTGTAATCCACTCATCTGTTGATGAACACCTAGTTTTCCATACATCACACAGCTAGCAGGTAGATGAGTCAGAAGACCTCCACTGAGGTTGCTCCTTTCAAAGTTCATTATAACTGTTACCGCCTGTGTCTGCAGCTAGAATGTCCCACTCTTTGACCCCAAGCAACAGGTGTCAACTTTGAACTCCCAGTGCCACACTTAGTTCTGATCCGCAGTTGACCATCATAATTGCCTGTTAAATAATGAATGCACAGGCCAGGCATAGTGGTGCATGCCTGTAATCCCAGTACTTGGGAGGCAGAGACAGGAGGATCGCAGGTTCAAGGACAGCCTTAGCAACTTAGTGAGACCCTTAGCAATTTAGTGAGACCCTGTTTCAAAAAAATAATAATGATACAAAAAATAGGGCTAGGGGTGTAGCTTGGAGGTAAAATGCCCTTGGGTTCAGTCCCCAGCACTAAACACACACACACACACACACACACACACACACACACACACACACTAATACAGGGATGAATGGATGGAGGCTGAGCACTGACATTGCTGTTCAGTCTCACTAACTCCTTAGGATCTCTTGGAAATATTTACAATGAAACTATCAAAGGACAGATATGAGAGGCAACTATTCAAACAAATGTTATGAGAGGAGACCATGTCTCTGATACTATTTAATACATTATGAAACCGTCTGATAGCAAGCAAAGACATTTTAAATTAAAGCTGTCTTTATTTGATAGGACTAGGAAGGATTTGATTATTTTCTCTTAGATGTTGGGATCCAGGGCAAGCATTTCAAATAACCTTGAAGCTATTGAATAATGAAGGCTGAGTTTGAAGATGAAGACATTGGTTAATATCACTCACAAGATCTTCCTGTCAAGAAGTCATAGCAACCTGATAACTTAAATGATTAAAAATAATAAGATAAAAGGACTTAAACACTGCACATTCTAGTCAATAAAAAGATAAATGCAGTCTATTGAATTATGGAATGATAATAGAAAAAACAAGAAGAAAGAAATAACACCAAAAGGAATGAATATGGTCATGCACGCCTGCCTGTAATCCCAGTACCTGGGAGGCTGACACAGGAGGATCACAGGTTTGAGGCCAGCCTTGACAACTTAGCGAGGCCCTCAGCAACCTGGAGAGACCCTGTTTCAAAATAAAATAGGGCTGGGGGTGTAGCTGGGAGGTAGAATGCCCTTGTGTTCAATCCCCATACCACACACACACACACACACACACACACACACACACACACGGAAAGATTAGTTTTTTTAAACCTCAGACCACATCATGCTCTGTTATTATTTCACTTTTCATCTCACGTATACTCATCACTCAAATTATTGACATTAGTGTCAACGCAAAAAATATGAATGTTTCACGTACATTCTTCAATTTGAAGAATAAAAATGCTTACGGATCATTAATGTAAACAAAATTTTTTCTGAAATACCAAGGCAGCCCTTGTAAGAATTACAAACTTTTGCTCAAAAAACTCATGATTCTACTTGCTCTGTGCTTAAGTAACAGAACCAAATAATAATGATATTCGTAATAACTCCTTTCACTTTCATGAGCCGCTTGTCCTAAATTGTCACAATGTCCCTTTCCTGTCATTGTATCAACGTGTGTGTGTGTGTGTGTGTGTGTGTGTGTGGTACTAGGGACTGAACCCAGGGACATTCTATCCCCGAGCTATGCCCCATCCCTTTTTTTACTTTTTGTTTTGAAACAGGGTCTCTCTAGGTTCCTGAGAGTCTTGCTACCTTACTGAGGCTGTCCTTGAACCTGGGATCCTCCTGTCTCAGCCTCCCAAGTACTGGGATTATAGGTGTGCACCACCATGTCCAGCAGTTCATTCCTGTCTTTACATACTTAATCTGGAAAGACCTGCCCTGGTGTTCCCTGTCTTAACATATACATTATTAGAGTTCATCTGAACTTTTGGTATAAGAAAGCCTTTATCTCTCAGGTTTACAGTACAAATAGACCAAAGGGCATTGAAGACATTTTAAGTGAATTTCTTTTGGTTTTGAAGATGCTATATATTCATAATTTTTTATTTCAGTCCCTTTTCAACAGCAGTGCAGAGTATTTGTTGTTGTTGCCACTTCTAACAATGGAATGATGCAATGTAAATAAGATGCCTGGCATCATAATCTCCTTTTTCTGGAAATGTTCATAATTTAAATAATTATGTATCTTGACTTCATGCCAATTAAGTTTGCTCATCTAGGGACTGAATTTTAATAAGTTATTTGAATGAGGTTTCACTGATAGGATCTTTTGGCAAGTACACAATCAAATGGGAAAAGGTTTAATCTCATATATTTTCATTTCTTCAATATTTGAAAGGGAGAGATAAGAACCAAAGGGAAAAAAAAAGGCAAACAGAAGCACTGAATAGAAGACGAGTTAGAGGCTGAATAGTTTAAGTACCTTCAGAGATAACTTACTAACACTTGAAGACTTGAAGTCAATGTGATTTATCTCAAACATATAACAGAAAGCATGAACCCACCCCCTCCAGTCAAATTAAAATAAAAAACAGTGACTCTGCTCTGGTATGCTTGGATTACTCAGGTAGTTTTAGGTTCTTTGTCCACCAAAATCCGAGGAGCCAGCTTTATTTAAAAAAAAAAAAAGAACAATAAGGAGTGATTTAAGATTTTTAAGATTCTCCCAACGTTAAACTGTAGGCTACATGTGTCTCCCTTTCAATGGACAAAGCCCAGTTCCCGGGAGGAAAAGGGTTTTATTAACTAAATGCCTAACAGCTGCCTCCCACGCATGAGCCCAGATAAACCAAACAAGCTGTAAATCTGCGCACCCTGCGTGAAAGGCCACATAATACGAACAGATGACTTCAGGGCTCGCTTTAATGTGGCTGTGAATAAAAATAACCAACCAGCAAGCCCTTGCCTAATTTTAACAGCCTCCGACAAGCAAATCTAGACAGATGGATCATTAGGAGGCGAGGGTCTAGAATGCTTCAGCGCTGGGATCAAGGGGTGGGAGGATGGCCACTGAGTAGTACAGGGGGCAGAATTACTAACCCCCACCCAAGCAGAGTTCTAATCTCTCTTTGGAAAGCCAAGCTCTTGGTCCTTTCGTCTGGATTTTGGAGAAACACAATAACCTTTGTATGCACACAAGGAAGAGCAAACAACTTTTGATTTACATTTTAATAAACACCAGGCTTTTGATGTAGCAGCTTTCAAAGGAAAAACAAAATAAGCAAAATGATATTGGTACCTGCTTGTCGAAATCCCCCCTTTAATATTGTACTATTAAATGCCATCTCTTTAAGAACGATCATGATGCCTGGAATAAAAGTCATTCCATAAATGCTTTTGAATAAATTACAAGCACAGTATTATACAAAACTCAGACATTCAGGTGTTGCTAGTTTTCTTCTAACATTAGGTTTGGGAAATTGAATGTACTGGGTTTTGTTGTTGTTGTTAGTGGGTTTTTTTTACGGCAATAAATATACAACCTGAGAAAACAGGTTTTATTATTTATGAAAATATGTAAGTATTTTATTCTGTAAGTTAAGATATAAAGGTAGCCAGGTTGGTGGTGCATGCCTGTAATCTATTAGTGAAATGAAATTTATTACAACTACTTCAACAAGGGAATACACCACTTTGAATTAATAATGTCTCCAAATGGCAACTTAGAAGAGGGCATTTAAATACTGTTAGAGTCTGGGCTGAATAATTTTGTGTGTGTGTGTGTGTGTGTGTGTGTGTGTGTGTGTGTGTGTCAGTGGGGATTGAACCCAGGGGCATTCTACCTCTGAGCTACACCCCCAGCCTATTTTTATTTTTATTTTCAAACAAGGTCTCGCTAGGTTGATCAGAGTTTCACTACTTGCGGAGGCTGTCCTTGAACCTGCGATCCTCATGTCTCAGCCTCCCAAGTACTGGGATTACAAGCATGCGCCACCACACCCAGCTGGGCTGAATAATTTTGAGACAAATGGTAACATTGAGCAGAATAGATTGCATGATAGTTTGGGATTTGTGTGGATAGCACAGCAAAGTTTTTTTAATGAGTTTTTCATTGCTGTTTTATTTTTCATACTTTTATTGTGCATTGTAATTGTACATCATAGTGAGGTTCAAAGTGATACAAACATAATTGCATGTGGCACTTGGTGTGTTTCCCTTCCCGTCCCACCTGGTTCCCCCACTTCCCTCCTCATGCATGTTAGTGAGACTGGCAGTGATACCTTCATATATGGACATAAAATTATTTGAACTGTCTCCTTCTTCACACCTCTTATTTCATCTCCCCACCTCCCTCAAAAAATACCCTTCCACTATTCTACTGTTCTCCCTCCTCATTTCTCTGAAGTCTCTCTTGTTTCCTAGTTTTTCTCTAGCTTCCACATATGAGGGAAAACATATGACACTTGGCTTTCTGAGACTGGCTGATCTCACTTAGCATAATATTCTCTAGTTGGTGGGATTGTAAATTAGTACAACCACTATGGAGATCACTATGAAGATTCCTTGAAAGACTAGGAATGGAGCCACCAAAGGACCCAGCTATGCCACTCCTTGGCATCTTTCCCAAACAGAAATACAATCAGAATACAATCGTGATGCATGCATGCCCATGTTTATTGGAGCACAATTCACAATCGCCAAATTATAGAGCAAACCTAGGTGTCTCTTAACGTGTGAACAGACAAAGAAAATGTGGTATATGCACACAGTGGAATTCTACTCAGCCGTACAAAAGAGCAAAATTATGTCATTTGCAGGAAAGTGGATGGAACGAAAGATTTCTGAAGTGAGTCTTGATAAGCAAGCTGTAGGTCTTGATGAATAAGCTCTTTGGTGAGCTCATAGCCTTGGATTCCAGGAGTAACAATTTATTGAAGCAAGAAACCAGGTTAAATTTATTTAGTCCAAGTATTGTTTAATACAGATTTAGAGGCTTATATTGGTTTCAAATATCATTAATTTCACTTTCAATGTACTAAATTACTCTCAAATTTACTTATAGTTTGATATATTAATAAACATTCATACTACCATCTATGACTTTTGGGAAATCAAACAAAATTATTATATTATAATTTTTAAAAAAGATTTATCTTATAAAATATTATTTCCCTATAAATCTTAAGATACCTTCCAAGGCTTTCTGTTTATATAGACATGGTAAACCCCCTCATATCTATCCCATTTTAATAAAATAAGATATTGGCAAATAGTTTAAGTAGGGAAAGAATCTAATGGCTTTTTTTTCCTTTTGGTACTGTGGGACACTGTAGCTCTCATTTCTCATTAAGAATACTGAACATTTCCAACTTACACTTTCGAGTGACATATGAATTTCACCTCAGAAAATTTGATGCTCAAAATAGCCTTATGAAATGAATATTGGGAATATGCCCATATTGCAAACACAAAACTTGAGAACCTACACAACCTGCCTGGAGTCATGTATATAGCAAATGGCAGGAAGAGACTAGGAGCTCATCTCTGCAGTGTCTTCTTCCTGCATGGACCTGTAAGAGGAGGCGTGTTGTCTCCTGGACACCTATGATCCACAAAGCACTTGACATTTTCCCCAACTTCATTTAGAATCCTATTAATAAGCTTTGCTAATATTTCCCACAACATGTATTAAATGTAAAAATGAGAGCTAATGAGCTCTTCTAAAACCTTATAGTTTTAGCTTATTTGAAAGCAGCAAGTGCTCCTGTTAAGTCAGGTAATTGCCCATATGCTTCTAGTGTTAAGAATCATTAGTATTTACACATTCACCCTGAGTTCGGAGGTTCCAATGTTAAGTATGATCGTTAGACATCCCCTTTCTCCTCATTAGCACCCCTCTCCCAACACATCAACACACATAACACATATGCACAGTTGTAGAAATTTTAGAAAATACTATGTAGATCCAGGCTCGGTGCTGCACATCTGTAATCTCAGTACTCAGGAGGTTGAGTCAGGAGGATCTTAGGTTGGAGGCCAGTGCGTGGTAACTTAGCAAGACCCTGTTTCAGGATAAAAAATAAATAAATAAAAAGTACAAAAGGGTTAGGGGGCATGGATCAGTAGTAGAATGCCTCTGGGTTCAACTCCCAATACCACCAAGAATAAAAAAGGAAGGAAGGAAGATACTGTGTGTTTTTTCAAATACTTATTAAAAGCATTTACTTCAAGAATGTATATACAGTATTTAGACATCAAATATGACAACACAATAAAACTGAATTTCATCTTAAAGCTTATTTATTATACGTTTTTATCTCGAGTCTTATTTTACTTTTCAAATGCCATAATTTTATTTTTCACAAATTTATGCAGTGTTCTTGGCGTTCTGTCTCACCTTCTCCAATAAAGCCACCTCTGAATTCCTTTCCCTCAGATGAACTCACCTCTCACTTTTCTACATTCATATTTTGATATAATAGTTCTCTATATTGATCACACAGGAATATTCTTATACATGAGATATAATGATTGCTAATGTCCGAATGGGGTTCTGCTTTACTGGTTAGTCTTTCAAAGGCTTATAAGTCTTTGAACCAGAACAATTATATCATTTTAAAAAGAAATTTTAGCTGGGCTTGGTGGCACATGCTTGTAATCCCAAGAGGATCACGTTCATGGCCAGCCTCAACAACATAAGACCCTACACACCTTGGTAAGACCTTGTTTCAAAATAAAAGATAAAATAGGGCTGGGGATGTAGCTCAGAGGTAGAATGTGCCTGGGTTCAATCCCCAGGACCACAAAATAATAAGCAAATAAATAAATAAACAAACCAACAAATGAACTTTCAATTTAATTTCCTGAAAGTAGTAAACTCTATATGTTAGTATTTGTATGTTTAGCAGGATTCAATATTTTAAAAGGCCAAAAACAAGTGCAAAGGTACAGAGGTATTTGGACATTTTGAAAGATTTCTGAGAAATTTCAAGATTACCATTTTAACAACCTTGAATAAGCAACTGTCTCCCCCTGGTTCAGAGATCTAGAGAATGCATAAAATGTATGGGATCTATTAGTAAACACAGAACACATAAAATGCCTGGTAATGCTGTCATTTCTTTTCTTTTTTTTTTTGTGGAACCGGGGATTGAACCCAGGGGTGTTCTACCTCCGCGCTACACCCCCGGCCCTATTTTTTATACTTTATTTTGAAACCGGGTCTCACGAAGTTGCGGAGGGCCTCACTAGGTAGAGAGAGAGAGAGAGAGACAGGGATTGAGAGAGAGAGAGAGCTGAGGCTGGCGGCGAACCCGGATCCTCCGGTCTCTGCCTCCCAAAGTACTGGGATTACAAGAGTGCACCACCACGCCTGGCTAATGCTGTCATTTCTAACAACAGCGCACTAAGTGGTGACTGACACCCTAGAGTCATGCGCCCGTTGGGTGGCAGGACGATCCTATCAGCGAAGCGAAGCAGGTCACTGATGATTCCGACAAAAGAAAACAACTGGCAAGTTGTGTGTGTTGTGGGGAACATATAGGTTTAACCGATAACTAGTTGGGTGTCTATATACTTAGAAGTGCAGCAGTCAGCTAAAATACGAGTGCATAACAAGCAGTTTATATTTTTCCTCCAGCCACCTTTAGTTGTCAAAGTTATAAAAGCAATTTGTTGTATACATTTTATTCCCTATCTTAAGAACAATGCATTTTTCACAAAGATGGGCTTATCGTAGTTTATGGTTTACAAAAGCGCGATGGCGTAGTATTCCCATGTCTCTGTTTTTGCATGATAAGAGTCTCATGATAGTCCCATTTTCCATTCAAGAAAACAGAAACCCATTACATTCAAGTGGTTTTTATGAAGTATTCTCAGAATTAAACACATGGGATTTTGTCTTCCTATTCCACATCAGTGTTCTTTGTCCCTTCCCATAACTACAAAACCCGCATCATTCCTGCCACATCATCAAGAGGAATGACATGGTGACTTTGGAGCAATTCATTTCGAGCCTTGGTTTGGGGATTCTAAGGATGAATTTTTATGCACAGCCACTAACTTTCTCTCTTCCCCAGTTTGTACATGGAGCCCCATGTTTAGCTACATCTAAAGATAAAATGATGGCTACAAAGATTCTGTTACCATGAATGATTTCCACCGGCGCATAAGCTGCAAGAGCAAACTTCTCAAGTATTATTATCAGTAATGTTCAGTCCCTTTTCATCCCTACCCATTTATAGTGCAGAATGAAACGTTGCCAAATTCTCAGCCATCGGGATTATTTTGCACTGTTCAAAGAACTCTCGCTGTATGGGAAAGAAAAGGGAGAGGGGAGGCTTGTATTCGGTGCAGTGACAGAGTTCTGTCAAGTGGTTCCAGAAATGGAATGCGATTGCCTCCATATGCGATCCATATTCTACTTGGATGAACTTAATCTCGCAGGACACAACCATTCTGTAGGAAGAAGAGTTATTTAAAGGAACAGCACATCTGTGTTTTCAACACTAGCGCTGCTAATGAGTAATTTATTCTTTGTTTAGACACCAAGACCTTTAGAAAAAAAGCAGTTTAAATATTGAAGACTGTGCTGCTTTGTTTTATCATGTTTTTTAAAATGCTAATTTGAGTTTTCTTGCAACTTACTAGCAGGCGAAAAAATGGCGACTATTAACTGCAAAATAAAACAAACCGGTAGACTAACTCCCATGCTGTAGTCATGCAGGCTGTCTTTTAACAGCTCAGACTGTCATAAAATTGTCATGTGGGTGGGTAAGCTCATGATTTGCATGTTTTGCAGGGAAAGGAGTTTGTTTGTTTGTTTGTTTGTTTTTAAAGAACTAAAATTATCTTTCAAAATGTTAAGAACCAGGAGCCAGGTATGGTGGCGTACGCCTGTAATCCCAGGCTGAGATTGGGAGGTTGAGACGGGCCAGCCTCAGCAATTTAGTGAGTCCCTCAGCAACTCTGTGAGACCCAATTTCAAAATAAAAACAAAACAAAACAAAACAAAAAAATAGGACTGGGTGTTTAGTCAGAGTTGGAATGCCCCTAGGTTCAATCCCCAGTGCCACAAACACACATGCTAAAGTGAAGGACATTGCTTTGGAGAACCTTCCCTTCATTTCCCTTCCCTTCCCTGGAACTCCTCCTGTCAGTCCAGAGTCTGGCCACGTCTTCCTCATCTTCCTCACTCTGCTGGCCCGGAGTTAACGGGTCACATCCTTGGTGCAGGCCACCCTCACCCCTGGGGACAGCAGATCTCCCTTCCCTCCTGCTCCTGCAGCACCAGGCGCCAGCCTCAGTTGGAGAACTTGGCCCCCTACATTTCCAGGCATCTGCCTTCCCCTCCACCAGGGGAGCTCTTCACTAACTGGGATTTTTATGATTACTCTCAAATATTGGCACACACAGTAGGTGCCCCAGAATTGCTTCTTAAAAAATGAGTGCATAATTCAATGCAACACCATTCTCAACAGAAAAGGTATCTACTCGTTGGGTAAGAGTCACATTATTCTAGCTCTTTCTGTCTCCAATGTAGCTGGACATTCTGCAGTTACATGTCTTTTCCTTGCAATTTTTCTTAATCCACCCATTTAGTTAATTATTTTTTGGTACTGGGAATTGAGCCCAGGGGCATTCTACCTCTGAGCTACATCTCTAGCCCCATTTTATTTATTTTTTAATTTTGAAACAGAGTCTCGCTAAGTTGATGACAGTCTCCCTAAGTTGCTGAGACTGGCCTTGAACCTGCTATCTCCCTTTCTTAGCCTCCCCACCTGCTTAATTTTAAATTCTTCCACTTGTACCTTGATCTCATCTTCCTTTCCTTGTTTGTGGGAGTCTTTTTTTAATTTAAAATATATTGAGAAAGTAAACAACTCTATTTTCCCTCAGTTCCTGTCAGGAATATGTTAAACATAAGTTTTCCTCATTTTGACTAAAATGTTCTCTGCTCTTTAAATGTTTTATTACCCTTTCACAGGCCCCTGGTTGTTTTTATTTCCACGGTTTGCTTATCCTTCCATGAGAAAAGGTTTTCCGGGGCTTGTTATTTCCAATAGGCAAGTCCACGCCTCCCCCAGCCGCCCTTAGCCTCTACGTGGGTACTGTAAGAATTCTGTTCCCAGAGCGTTTCTGGAAGGGTGCCATGACGCACATAGCTCATTAGCAACAGTTCCTATTACCAGGGATGATAATTTCTTTTTATTTTTTCTATTTCAAGGTCAAGCAACATAAAAAGCTGGTAAGACTGAATGTGTATGAGAGTGCTGAGGACGAGTGAACTTGAGGCGCAACCTTCATGAGATTGGTGTTGCTAATTTCACATATGTACACAGCATTATTTGAACTGTTCCTTCCCCCCCAACTCCTTCCCCTAAGCCCACTCCATGGCTCCATCAGAGTCTCTCCTCCTCTCTCCAAGGTCTCTCCTGTCATCTAATTTCTCTCTAGCTTCGACATAGGAGAGGAAAACATACAACTATTAGGTTTCTGAGACTGGCTAATCTCACTTAGCATAATGTTCTGGAGTCCCATCCATTTCCTGCACACCACATAATTTTGTTCTTTTCTTTGCATCCCTTTTTAAAAAATATATTTATTGTTTGTACGTTGTAATCTCATGTCGTTATGTAGTTCATAGTGTTAGGGACGTACACGCACAGGGCACTTGGTGAGCTTCCCCGGCTCCCTCCCCACTCCCTCCCCTTCCCCAGGCATGATTTTGAGACTGGCATTCGTAATTTCACATATGTACATAACTTCAGGGGCAGCGTTTCCCTCATTGATTCTCCTAACCCCCAACACCCCCCTCCTCTAGACCCCCTCCCTCGCTCCACTGGGGGTTCTCCTCCATTATCTAAAGTCCCTCTTTATCTCCATTACTCCTTAGCTTCCACATATGAGAGAAAACATATGACCCTTCACTTTTTTTGACTGCATAATCCCATTTAATGTAATGTTCTCCAAGTCCATCTGTTTTCCAATAAATGGCATAATTTTGTTCTTTACTGCTGAATAGAATCTCATTTTGTGTATATCCCATAATTTTGTAATCTGATCCAGCTATACCATTCCTGGGTATCTTTCTAAACGGATTAAAATCAGAATATTATAATTATGAATGCATATCCATGCTTAGAGCAGCACAATTAACAGTAGCCCCAATTTTTTCTTCTTTATGGTTGAATGAAATTCCATTATTTATATAAGGGTAATATTTATCAGAGTCTTATAGCATAATTGATTCCATGTTTAGGACTAATCTGACAAGTGCACATTTATAATCAAAATTTCCATTTCAGCGCTATATGTAATATTGAAAAATGGATGATATCTAAATTCCAGCCATAAAGAATTATTCATTAAAATATGGTCATCTCTACAACAAAAATACAGTTTATTAAAAGGATGCGAGAAAACTATATACATATCGAGATGAAAATGGATTTTCTTATACAAAAATGTGATTGCAAAGGGAAATAATACCTATTTTGGTGACAATAATGTATATTTATGCATTGTAGAGGGAAACGTATGAAGTAATATACAATGTTAGTAGTGTTTATCTCTGGATGACAGAGTTACTCTATTTTTTATCATGTTGTAGATATTTTTTTAAAATTTCAACGAAGTGAAGTTTATTATATATCTAATGAAAAATAAAAGAAAAACTAAGGTTAGGGGACCACCAGGATGCCTATGGAGGTGTTATTTCTGATAAATATTCTTGATAAGCAAGTGGGCAATCTATTTTCAAATAGCCTGTTATAAGAGCCACATCACCAGTGCTGGAGATAAGTACCAACAGGGATTCTCTGTGGATGCAGCAAGATGTGGCAGCCTGCGAAAAAGTATGACATTGTTGTGAGCACTTCAGCAGTGACGACCAGCACAGGGAACAGCTCTAGGATGAATGCAGAGCTCAACTTCATTGGCCAGCGGACCTTCAGTGGCAGAGAAGCTGAAGATCCGGGACTGTGATTTTAAGTATTCAAGGTGTATCTTCTTCAGTTAGACAATGTGTTCCCTCAACTACTTAGACCAAGGGCAACTAGAGGGCGGGATAATATGACAGACAGGCAAGGACCCAGGGGTTGAGAAAAATAATAGCGTCCAGGAGCCAAACACCTGGGAATAACTGTTTAACAGCCTGAGTCTCTGGACAAATCTGTGGTTTGAGAATCAAGGCTGGGAATTCAAGTATACAGTATTAGTATTCAAATATGGTACATTCAAATGACAGTGGCCCAGGGTTATGGGAAAGGAGCTCAGAGCAGTGGAAGATAGGGTGCCATTTGGAGGCCTGGTCACAGATGGGACCTGTCATGAAAGAAGGAAGCAGAGACTAGTGCTGGATCACCTTCAAAGTACTGTGTTCCTCAAGTCACAGGTGAGTGCTTGAGGCTCAGAATGGTTCTGAAGATTAAGGTCTGTTGGGTTTTGACCTCTCATGTGGTCAGATCTTAAACTAAACGAGATACAAACCCACTTGTATTGCCACCAGCTAGGAACCCACAAGTCACTAAGCAATTATGGTACTTTTTGTTATGTTGGTACTGGGATGGAACTCGGGGGCATTCTACCTGAACTACACTTCCAGCCCTCTTTTATTTTTTTATTTTGAAACAGGATCTCACTAAGTTGCAGAGGGCCTCGCTAAGTTGCTGAGGCTGGCCTCAAACCTACGATCCTCCTGTCTCAGCCTCCCAAGTACTGAGATTACAGGTGTGCGCCACCATGCCCAGCTTATTATACATTTTTCAGTGTTCATCTTATGTCAGTACTGGGCTTGCCTGCTCTTAAAGAAACAGCGAGGAAGCTGGGAACAGGGGACAATAATGACATTTCACGGGATTACTTAAAATCCAATTGACAGGTGTATTACAGAAGGATAAACACATTATTTGAAGGAGATAACTGGTCATATAGCCTCTGAAAGAAATGGTGGTTTGGTCATGTTTGGGGAGATGAGCAGGGCTAACTTTGTGGAGGTGAATTTCTCTCCAAGCAGAGAGAACTGTGTATACAGCACTGACTTCTTTACATAAGGTTCAATCCACTTTAAAAAAATACTTTAATTATTGCACTGTAATCTCACATCATTATGTACTTCAGAGTGACAGGGACATACTTGCACAAGTACTTGTTGAGCTTCCCCCGGCTCCCTCCCTTCCCCCATACATGATTTTGAGATTGGCATTGGTAATTTCACATATGTAATAACATCAGTGGCAGTGTTTCCTTCATTGATTCTCCCTCCCCTCCAATGCCACTCTCTCCTAGATGCCCACCCTCCTCCCTCCACTGGGGTTTCTCCTCCAATATCTAAAGTCCCTTTTGTATCCTGATTACTCCTTAGCTTCTGCTTATGGGCCGTTACTAATCTCACCTAATCTTACTTCTCCCTAGCTTCTGCTTGTAAGACCCTTCACTAATCTCACTTACCTTAATGTTCTTCAAGTCCATCCATTTTCCTGCAAATGGCATAATTCTATTCTTCTTGATGGCTGTTTAGAATTCTATTGTGTGTATATCCCATACTTTTGTAATCCATTCATCTGTTGGTGGAACCAACCTATTGTGCAGTGTGCTGCTATAAAACTTGGATATGCATGTGTGTCTATAATATTTTGATTGCAGTTCTTTTGGAAAGATAACCAGGAGTGGTATAGCTGGATCGTATGGTGGATCCATTCCCAGTTTTCTGAGGAATCTCCACACTGATTTCCATAGCTGCTGCACTAATTTGCAATCCCACCAACAGTGTAGAAGAATTCCCATTTCTTTACATCCTCACCAGCATTTATTGTTGTTTGTTTGTATTCTTTTTTTTTTTTTTGCAGTACCGGGGATTGAACCCAGGGGCGTTCTACCTCCGCGCTACGCCCCCAGCCCTATTTTTTTATACTTTATTTTGATACCGGGTCTCACGAAGTTGCAGAGGGCCTCACTAAGTAGAAAGGGAGAGAGAGACAGGGAGAGAGAGAGAGAGACAGAGAGAGACAGGGAGAGAGAGCGCGTGCACTCGCGTGTGCGAGCTGAGGCTGGCCTCGAACCCGGATCCTCCAGTCTCCACCTCCCAAAGTACTGGGATTACAAGCGTGCGCCACCATGCCTGGCTTGTTGTTTGTATTCTTGATGATTGACATTTTAATTGGAGTTAGATGGAATCTTAGTGTCAGTTTGATTTGCGTCTCCCTGATTGGTAATGATGTAGAACATATTTTTATATATTTATTGACCATTTGTATTTCTTCTTTTGTGAGGTGTCTATTTAGTTCAGTTGCCCATTTCTTTTTTCTTTTTTTTTATTGGCGGTATCGAGGATTGAACCCAGAGGCATTCTACCTCCAGGCTACACGTCCAGCCCTATTTTTTTATCTTTATTTTGAAACAGGATCTCACTAAGTTGTGGAGGGCCTCACTAAGTAGCTGAGGTTGACTGTGAACCTGAATCCTGTGGTCTCAGCCTTGCAAGTACTGGGATTACAAGTGTGAGCCACCACGCCTGGCTTAGTTGCCCATTTCTTGATTTTTTTTTGTAATGTTAAGTCTTTTAAATATTTGTATATTTTGGGTATTAGTTCTCTATCAGAAGAGTAGTTGGCATAGATCTTCTCCCATTCTGTGGGCTTTCTCTTTAGACTCTTGATTGTTTCCTTTGCTGAACAGAAGCTTTTAAATTTAATGCCATCCCATTTATTAATTCTTGTTTTTATTTCCAAGAGGATATAGAAAACTTAAACCGACCGGTAGCAAGCAAAGAGATAGAAATAGCAATAAAAAGCCTTCCATCAGAGAGAAGTCCAGGTCCAGATAGATTCCCAGCTAAATTCCACAAAATCTTTATAGAAAAACTAAATACAATCTTTAATAAATTATTCTTTGAAATAAAAAGAGATGGGATTTTTCCAAATTCCTTTTATTTATTTATATTTTTTGCGGTACCGGAGATTGAACCCAGGGACATTCTACCTCTGGGCTACATGCCAGGCCCTATTTTTTATTCTTTATTTTTTTGAAACACTAAGTTGCGGAGGGCCTCACTAAGTAGCTGAGGCTGGCTGCAAACCTGGATCCTCCGGTCTCAGCCTCACAAGTACTGGGATTACAAGCATGCACCACCACGCCCAGCTCCAAACTCCTTTTATGAAGTATCACCTTAATACCAAAATTGAAAAATGATCCCTCAAGAAAAGAAAATTTCAGACCAATGTCCTTGAAGAACATACATGCAAAATTCTAAGCAAAGTATTAGCGATATGTATTCAAAACCATTTCAAGAAAAATGTACACTATGACCAACTTGGTTTCATTTCAGGGATGCAAGGCTGGTTCAATACATATAATTTGCCACATGAAGAGAAGGACAAAAATCACATGATCATCTCAATAGATGCTGAAAAAGCATTTGATAAAATCCAACACACATTTATGTTAAAAGCACTGGAGAAAATAGGAATAGAAGGAATTTACCTCAACATCATAAAGACAATATACAACAAACCCAAAGCCAACATGATATTGAATGAGGAAAACCAGCAAGAATTCCCTTTAAAATCAAGAGCAAGACAAGGGTGCCCACTATCAACACTCCTTTTCAATATAGTGCTTGAAGCTCTAGCCAGAATGATAAGGTAAGAGAAGGAAGTCAAGGAAATTCAATAGGAAAAGAAGAACTGAAATTAACATTATTTGCAGATGACATGATCCTACACTTATAAGACCCAAAAAACTCAGCCAAAAGATTTCTAGAGCTGATTAACAAATTCAGCCAAGTAGTGGGTTATAAAATCAATCTAAAACATCAGTAGCTTTTCTATATGCCAGCCATGAATCCACTGAATAAATGATCCAGAAAACAATTCCATTCACATTAACATCAAAAAAAAAATACCTAGGTATAAATCTAACCAAGGAGGTGAAAGTCCTGTATGACAAAAATTATTAAACACTAAAGAAAGAAATTGAAGAAGGTCTTAGAAAATAAAAAGATCTCCCATGCTTTTGGATAGGGAGAATGAATATTATCAAAATGGCCATTCTACCAAAAGAATGCTACAGATTCAATGCAATCCCTATCAAAATACCAATGTCATTCTTCACAGAGCTAGAAAAATCAATTCTAAATTTCATATGGAGAAAAAAAAGACCCAGAATAGCCAAAGCAATTCTCAGCAATAAGAACCATGCAGAAGGCATCACAATACCTGACTTCAAATTCTACTACAGAGCTATAGTAATAAAAACAGCATGGTATTGGCACAAAAACAGACACATAGACCAATGGAACAGAATAGAAGATACAGAAACAAATTCATGCACTTATAGCCAATTCATTTTTTTTTGTTTTGTTTTTTTAGTTTTGTTTTTGCAGTACTGGGGATTGAATCCAGGGGCATTCTACCTCTGAGCTACATCCCCAGCCCCATTTTATTTTTTATTTTGAAACAGGGTCTCACTAAGTTGCAGAGGGCCTCACTAAGTAGCTGAGACTGACCATGAACCTGCGATCCTCCTGTCTCAGCCTCTCAAGTACTGGGATTACAAGCATGCACCATCATGCCTGGCTAGCCAATTGGTTTTTGACAAAGATGCTAAAAACCTACACTGGAAAAAAGACAGCCTTTTCAACAAATGGTGCTAGGAAAACTGGTTATCCATTTGTAGAAAAATGGAATTAAACCCCAACATCTCTCTCTCTGTACAAGAGACAACTCAAGATGAATCAAAGAACTAGAATTTAGACCAGAGACTTTGAAATTACCAGAGGAGGACATAGGATAATCCAACATATAGACACTGGTTGAAACTTCCTCATTTAGACCCCCAAAGCTCAGAAAATTAAAACAAGGTTTAATCCACTTTTAAGGTATTTGTAGGTCTTTCTCCTCTGCAACCATGGTTCATCATAATCTTTAGTTACGTGGTTCAGCCCTTTCATTTTAACCTTCTTTATAAAAGCAGCAGTTAACAGTTTACATTTAGCATCTTATTCCTCTTGTTAAAGATAATTTTTGATTGTCAAAAAATAAAACATATGTAAAATATTTTATATATTTAATTCACTAGTTAGAGAATGAATAAGAAGTTCTTAACAGTTTAGAGATCACTTGAAAACTTAGGTGCTCATAGGTCATTTAACAAAATATTAAGACAGTTGAATTAGATTTAAAAAAAACAGCAACAAAAGACAATAAATTCCAAGGTTATCTATTCCAAAGGAAAAAAGATTTATTTTTACCTCTATCAGACAAATGTCAACAAGTTACCAAGCATCTCTACTAAGTTTGAAACCTTTAATCAATACAAAAGGATGTATTGAACTGAATATATTCCCATAGATAATCTGTAGGCGACCTTTGACCCTATGTTGCATTAATGCATCACCTACTTTTACATCTTTCATCTAAGTTTAGATAATTGTCCTCATGTTATGGATTTTTAGCATCTGTTTTTCTAGCCTTCTTTTCTTTTTTTTTTCTTTGGTTTTGATTTGTTTAATCTTCCAAACTTCCCTGGGCAAATCCATTATTCTTTCAGTTCTTCTTAGGTTAAGAAGTGTACCCTGGTTTAAAATTGAGAATGAGTTGGGCATGGTGGTACACTCTTATAATTTCAGTACTAGGGAGGCTGAGACAGGAAGGCTGCAGATTTGAGGCCAGCCTCAGAAATGTAGCAAGACTCTCAGTAACCTAGCAAAACCCTGTTTCAAAAAACAGACCAATGAGAAAAGGGCTTGGGAATTTAGCTCAGAGGTAAAAGGCCTCTGGGTTTCATTCCCAGTACTACAGAACAAAACAAAATAAAATTGAGAATGATTGCTTGATGCTGATAAGTTACAGGAAATGAAGAAATGCAACCTTGGATAACATATAAACTTCATGTGATAATCGAAACCCATGCTGCTATCTCTAAATATTCATCTCTTAACTATTAATCATAGTATGGGTTATACATGCAAAATGACAGCTGTGTGATTGTTTTTGTGCCTTTCATTTCTGGTGCACACCTGTAATCCCATTACCTGGGAGGCTGAGACAGGAGGATCATAGTTTCAATGCCACCCTCTACAACTTAGTGAGACCCTGTTTAAAAAAAATTCTGGGCTAGGGGTATAGCTCAGAGATACAATGCCACTGGGTTCAATCCCCAGTACCAAAACCAAAACAAAAGAGACAGGCTTAGTTTTGTGTTTTATGTTAAAATGCAGGGCCAGTAGTATACTCTGAATGGGAAAATGGTATTGATGACCATTAAATCCTCATGTAAACCCAAGATTATATAATGGACCAATTTCTACAACATACAGTCAGTTCCACAAAACTCAAAGATGTACTCAGGGTCTTCCAGTGAAAGATATTATAATCTATTATCGATCTATTGTAAAAATATTACCAAGATGAATCATAACTTCATTTCTTTGTTTTTCCCTCTTCAATAATACTGTTTTTCTTTCTAATATTTTCCCAACAGTTTCAAATTTTACAAAAGTTCTCCTACCAATTCTAGTCTGCTAAGAAGGAACCGTGTGTGTTGTGTCTACAGTGTGTCTCTGTGAGACAATTGGAATTTTTTCTGACCCTCTCATCGGTGCCATCCTTTCTCTACATCTAGTGTCAGACAAGTAAAGAAAGCAGTAGGTGATAGCAAAAAGAAAGAATTTCCAGTTAAGCACCAAGATGTTCTGATCCACGATTTAACTGAGATAAGTATGATACATGTCGCGCTGTGTTAGTGCTGGGAACGTCTTAGGGCCTTATCTGGTTGAGCCCTTTCAATGTTACAGAAACAAAAACAGAGGTGAGAGTGATGTTGTGAGTTCACTACCACAGCACAATCTATCTGGTGTGAACTTTGTTTCGCCTTTCAGTATGTACAACATCGCATATTTAGAAAATTAGCCCGCGTGATTATATTTCTTAATTGTGTTTTCAATGATCTCAGGTGAACCGTGCTGCACTTCATTTTCTTGAAAGAATAAAAAGATGCTTTCTTCCTAGTTCAAATGCATATTGAATTCAAACTTTATCAGGTCTAATGGCAAGTCCTGTGGGTACAGGGAGACGTAAACCTTTGGAAAGCCACTAAATAGGCCAACCAACTCTATGACTGATTTGACAAAGGAAAAAGCAAACTGCAGAGCCTTGTGTTGAGGGGCCACGACTGTCTTTGAGAGTCAGATAAAATCCTCAACAGACTTTTAACGATCACTCCCAGTTTCTCAGCAGGAAGTTTCTTTCTTCCGCTCATGACTGCATAGAGTCTTAAATGCTATATTTAATCTTTATTAGTGTTCATCCAGAGCTGACTTCATAGTTTGTATTACTGTAGCCAGAGGGACATGTGTTTGTGATCTCCATGAACAGCTGTCAGTTTTTTTTTATTTTTTTCTTTTTAAATTGACTTTTTCGAAGTATAATTCCCATATAATGAAATGCACCCATATTTTCGATGTGCAGTTCAGTGAATTCGGAGATAGGTTTCAACAGAATCACTACCACCATAATCAAAATATAGAGCATTTTCCTCAACCTATTAACTTCTGCAGCAGCCCTCAATTTTGATTTTCATAGAATGTGTGTTTAGGCACTTGGCCTTTTGCATGCCTGAGAAGACGCTCCCCTGAAGCCAGCCTACCAGACTCTGAGAATCTGTTTGAAAATAGAGCACAGGTGTGAATGCGACACAGTAGAGCTCGGGCCACTGTTATCAATGACTGGATCATTGCATGGAATCATGTGTTTGCCCCTGCCTGTGGTTCCTATGTGAACCTCATCTCCATATATATGATAGACTGTTTGGAAGAGAGGGAAATGCCTTCCCAGGTCTTTCTAATGATCAGTTTAGTCTTCATACTAAAGAGCTTGTGCCTATTGCTAGTTCTTAAAATGCCCCAGCCTTTTTTAGAAAGATGACTGGGAGGTTTGGTGGATTTTTATGGTCCTAAGTCCTCGTGTCACAAAGTGACAGGTGCACTTGTTTTATAGATGTGGGTTTGAGAAGCTCGCATTGCAAAGGCTGTTTACTTACAAAGCACCATGCCAGAAATTAGTTATCTTCCCAATGGTGAAGGCTGAGTCATGCCCTCAAAGAGTAGAGAAACAGACTTGTAGTTGAGGTTAAGTAAAGGATGAAGACCGTATAAGTCTATAAAAAATAAAACTCTGTAGTAAAAGGAGCTTGTTAAATAAAAATAATAACCCGAGGAAAAAATTCTTTAGTGATAACATTCTGTTGGCTTTTGGAAAAGCCTCATTAGTTCCTATAAAGTGTAGCTTTCTTTTCATTTATTTTTTCATTGAAAGCAACTTTTTTTTCTATAAAAGGAAGAAAAGGGACAGGAGAAAATAATGCCATATAACTTGGTCCGTTCTCATCAGATTTAGCTCTTTCTGGCTGCTGATCACCTTGCCAAAGTCCGATCGTCTCTCTGGATCTCTCTATTCTATTTTCGTTTCTGTCAACTGAAGGGGCTAGGCCAGATACAGCACCATGACATTTCCAGCGCTAACTCGGACCACAAATAGTACTTATCTCCGTCAAATCATGGATCAGAAGCTCTATTTTTACCAACGACCATTGAGGCCATTCCAAAAAAAAAAAAATTATGTATCCTTGAAAGTTTTGTAATAAATTTAGTTGATTTGAAATTTTGAAATGAATTTTTTAAGGGTAGATAAGCACTATACACTTGTACAAATATTGTCAACATGGAGTAAAGGAAGTTCTTCTGTAATTATATAGTCCAACAGCGGGTCTCATTACTGAATGGAACTTGAACTTTAGTGTTGTGTTTCTGCTAATACAAAGAGAATGCAGAAGGGTCTCACAGCCTCCCACCCAGTGGAGGGGAGGCTGGACTTCCCTGCCATACCCAAGAGTAGACACTCACTGGTAAACAAATGAGCTGCAAGTGTTTTTTTTGTTTAATTAATTAATTAATTAATTTACTGGGGATTGAATGCAGGATCATTCTACCTCTGAGCTACACCCCAGCCCTTTTTAGTTTTATTTTTTTATTTACTTATTTGTGTGTGTGTGTGTGTGTGTGTGTGTGTGTGGTACTGGGGATTGAACCCAAAGGCATTCTACCTCTGAGCTACACCGCAGCCCTTTTTAGTTTTAGTTTTTTTATTTTTTATTTACTTATTTTTCTGTGTGTGTGTGACTGGGGATTGAACCCAAGGCATTCTACCTCTGAGCTACACCCCCAGCCTGATTTTATTTTTTATTTGAAACAGGTCCTCACTAAATTTCTGAGGCTGACCACGAACCTTCGATCCTCCTGTCTCAGCCTCCCAAGTACTTGGATTACAGGCGTGCGCCACCGCGTCCGCTGCTATTTCTAACATTAGGTTGTGGGCTCTTGTGTCTCCCTCCCCTTTGCCAAGATTCTTCACCCATTATCAGTCTTCCTACAGTTCCCTAACCCTTGGACAACCTGTCAGCCTGGCTCTTCCTGGGGCAACTTACATCCTGACGCTTGTCATACTCCTGGCTTTCTACAAAGCTTCTTGTTTTGCAATTTAGCACATTGGTTGAGCATGTAAGTTTTGGAGCTTAATGGGGAGTAAATCCCAACACTACCAGTCAACAGCTTATTTAATCATCCTGAGCTTCAATCCTCTTATCTGCGAAATGGAGATAATGATAGGTTTTTAAACCTTTCAGCACAGAGCCTGGCGTTGGTGCCTGTGTAATGTTCTCAGGCATGATTATGACTCCTGAAGTGATCTTACCCCCATGACTAGAACATCACTGCCAAATGTTTATGCTAGCAGTCATTAGTGTCCCTTTTGAGAGAGATGGGCCACTTCTAAGTCCAATTTAATTCGCACTTTCACACGCTTCCAAACTTTGGAGACTAAACCAATAATAAATCTGATAAAGATTCCATGTGTACCAGAATTTAGGGTTGGGTGGTGCGGGTGAGAAGTGAGAGTCAGTCCAGTCAGACAGGGCCTTCACATCAATTACTTAATCCCCGACAAAATACAAATGCCCTTTTCACTCTAGTCGGATGACTATTAGTGGAAAATTTGCCCCCCTTTTTATACCCCTTTCTTTACTCTTATTTTTAAAAAAGAAAAGTTGCACTAAAGAAAATGGGAGCCAGATATGGTAGTATATGCCGTAATGCCAGTACTTGGGAGACTGAGACAGGAGGACCACAGGTTTGAGGCCAGCCTCAACAACTTAGTGAGACCTTGTTTCAAAATACAAAAAGAGGGCTGGGGTTTTAGTTGTAGCTCAGAGGTAGAATGCCCATGGGTTCAATCCGAGGAGGAGGAGGAGGAGGAGGAGGAGGAGGACGAGGAGGAAGAGGAGGAGGAGGAAGAAGAGTAGGAAGAGGAGGAAGAGGAGAAGGAGGAGGAGGAGGAAATAACACTCAGGTAAACACAGGTTTAATAGTTCTATGACCTTGAACATAGCCTCTTCATTTTATCTTCTACAAATGGGAATAGATAACAGAATTATATTGAGAATTAAATGGGATAATGCCAGCAATTTGCTTAGCACAGCACTTGCTACTCAGTAAATGCTGGCCTTTAATGTTATGATGTTTATTATCATTATTCCAGGGCAACACCAAAATTATAGTTGCCGGAGCACTGGCTTTGATTCCAGGCAGGATGGACGGGTCGCTTGGCCTCCCTGAAGCGCGGTCTTCATCTTGTCAATGGAGAGGAGCGTGCTCTTCTGAGAGGCCGTTGTATGGACTAATTCAGATGATTTCCAGAAGAAATACCAGGCACTGGACACTCGCAATCCCCAGCCAAGTTCAGTGACTAGAGCCCTCTTAATAGTCTGCAGAATACATATCTAGTATCCAAACTCTGGTGAATCATGATTCTCTTTACATACGTGTATACAAGAACATGTATGTTTCCTGTAATAATGCCACCCTAATACCACTATTTTTATTTTTTCAATTTAATTTCTTGGTTTCCTTCCATATTATGTTCATCTTCTGTGACGTTTTCATTCTTATTCGATTCCCCTATATCTACTGTTTTGTTATTTTTTCCCTTAAACCCAAATAAGACTTTATAAATGATGCATATTAACTACCTTTCTGGTATATTTAAATGAGTACTTTCCCAAGATCTCTCTTCCTTTTTCTCTTATTATTCTAATAAGCAAAGGTATGTTATCATCATCATGAACATCATCATTATGAAACAGCCACGATAATGTTCTCTTGTTTCAAAGCTGGGTAGGTTATCATCATTTTTTTCATAGCTCTAGTAAAGATTCTATTTTATTTTCTGTTTGATATTACCCCTCATAATTTGATTTGTCTTTCTTATTTGGTTCTGTTATCCATCTGGAGTTAAATTTGCTAAATAGTGTGAGAAGTGGTTCCAATTGCACTTCCCTAAATTGCCAACCTACATTGTCTTCCTTTTTTTGCTTTTATCTTTGTCAAAACATAGGGAGTATGTCGTGGTTGTTTTAGTTGGCATTCCTTTGATTGCTTGTGGGTTGAACATCTTCTCATTGCTCATTACAATTTGTGTTTCTTGTGTGTAATAGCCTGCTCAGTCTCTTAGTGCAGGTTTTCAAATGCTATTTCCAAGCAAAGCAGTGAAATACATTTCTTGCCAGCTTCCCACCGTTTAACTTAAACTGCAACACCAGGCCAGGTATGGTGGTGTGGCGCACACCTGTAAACCCAGTGCTTGGGAGGCTGAGAGAGGAGGATCGCACAGGTTCAGGTCCAGCCTCAGCAACTTAGCGAGACCCTCAGCAACTTAATGAGACCCTGTTTTTATTTTTCAAAATAAAAGAAAAAAATTTTTGAAAAGGGATGAGGGTGTAACTAAGAGGTAGAAGGCCCATGGGTTCAATCCCCAGTACCCCAAACAAAAACAAACAAACAAGCAAATTATAACACCTGACATGGAAGGCAAGCTGTTTTGGATCTTTTATTTAGAAAGAATTCATCTGATCTGTTTTTCTTTAATGTGGTTCTTTGTGTGTGTGTGTGTGTGTGTGTGTGTGTGTGTGTGTGTGTTACCGAGGACTGAACCTGGGTGGTTCAGTTTTTACTATATTTTTCTTATTTTTTGTGGCACTGGGAATTGAACCCAGGGACATTCTACCTCCGAGCTACACTCCCAGCCCTATTTTGTTTTTATTTTGAAACAGGGTCTCGCTAGGTTGATGAGAGTCTCACTACTTGCTGAGACTGTCCTTGAACCTGTGATCCTCCTGTCTCAGCCTCCCAAGCACTAGGATTATAGGCATGCACCACCACGCCCGGCTGTACTATATTTTAAAATAATCTTCAATTTTCTGATTCTCTCTTATGTAGTAGTAATGCCATTGCGAGGCAGGGGAGAAAAATCATCATTTCCATAGGAAATTTAGCCATAGAAGAGTCAAATATCCAGCAGTATACCTACTGTAAATCAAATATACTATATTTAGTAGGAATAAGCACATTGCTTATTTTACCACTGAGAAAGTACAAACCCAGAGAGATTCAGTTATTTGCCCCCGTCACAGACTGATGGGTGCTGATCACCGTCTCCCGGGCATGGTCTGACACAGTGCTTCTCAACATGAGGTACCTACACCACAGCCTAGCTCGCGCCTGGGAACTTGATGGAAATGCAAGTTCTTGAGCCCCTACCCCAAACATAATGAATCAGAATGCCTGAAAACAGGAACCAGGAAATTGTGTTTACCTCTAGGTGACTCTGATGCTTCCTATAATTTGGGAACCACTGAGCCAATTGATCATTTTCCCTGTGGGAAAAGCTATCAATTCCTTCTGTACAGAACCTTGATACTGTTCAGATCTCAAAAGGCAATCTGACAAGGGGAGGTGAGCTATATCCTAGGACAGGGCACCCGACCTTGGCACCACCGATATTTTAGATGAGATTTTTTTTTGCAGTACTGGAGATTGAACCCAGGGGCATTCTACCTCCAAGCTACACCCCCGGCCCTATTTTTTATCCTTTATTTTGAAACCGGGTCTCACTAAGTTGTGGAGGGCCTCACTAAGTAGCTGAGGCTGGCTGCGAGCCTGGATCCTCCAGTTTCAGCTTCCCAAGTACTGGGATTACAAGCGTGCACCACCATGCCCAGCTTAGATGAGATAATTTTTTGTTGTGGGCGAGGGGGGGGGCGTCCTGTGCATTGTAGGATCATGACAGCATTCCTGGTTTCTGCTCATTAGATGCTAGTAGCAGGCCTCCCATAAGTTGTGGCCATCAGAAATATCTTCAGACGGGGGGAGGGACACCAAGAGCTGTGTGCATGTGTGTTAACACCAAACTGATACTCATTGTGATGTGAGACTAAAATGCACCAATAAAAACATATTTAAAAAAAAGAAATATCTTCAGACATCATTGCAAACGTGCGGGAGGGGAGGATAATCCTTGTATCTCCCAGTGGGAGCCACTGCCGGGGGATGTCTCATGGTTGCATGCGTGTTCTAATTTCAGCCTCATGATCTCATTCCTAATCACCTGCGATGGGATTACAGGCACATGATCCTGTTCTGGCTGTCGCAACCTGAGGGTAGGTCTTCCGAGGGCTCCTTGGGATGGTTTCCTTGTAGGGTAAAAATGGAGATGTGTGGGAGGAATTCTCCTCTCCTTTTCTTGTCCTTGGACATCATCTCTGCTGACGCGAGGTTTGGAACTGTGGTAGCCTTTGCACCAGCAAGGGAAAGCCCAGGAGACCAGAGAAAACCTGTCCTAGTTGAGCCACTTCATCAGTCAGTCCATTAAACAGCTGCCATAAGGTCTCTTGTTATTTGAGAAAATAAGCCATTGTTTTTGTAACACTGCGGTAGTTGGCTTGTGTTACTCGTTAGCGAATACATCCCAATTGACCCATTCATTATGACTGGAGATGTCCTATGTACAAATTCTGATAAATGGGAAGTTATTATCTATCTTAGTTCTTTTCCCCTCCCTCCATCCCTTCCTCCCTCTCTCCCTCCCTCTCTCCGTCCCTTCCTTCTTTCATTTTCTATTTTTTTGGGGTACTATAGGTTAGACCCAGGGGTGTTCTACCACTAAGCTCCACCCCCAGAACTTCGTATCTTTTATTTTGAAACAAGGTCTTGCTAACTGACTGCATGCTGCCCTCAAACCTGTGATCCTTCTGTCTCAGCTTCCCAAGTACTGGGATTACCAATGTGTGCCACCATACCCTGCCTCTGAGAACTTTTAAAATAACCAAAAATGAAGCAAGAGACAAATATGAATAATACGAAACAATACTGAACTATATGGAGAAGACAATCTGGAAGTAGTTTAAGCAGGAACCGCATTTTCTTATCTGATTTTGGGTGAAGTTTGTCTTCCAATAGCATTGAAAATGAAACTCTCCAGAAATCACATTCAGATATCTCTATTAGGAAAATTCCATTGCAGTGAGCTGTTTCAGTGTAGAGAAATAGTAGACCTCTGGGGGGGGGGGTTCTAAGTGAACATGTGCCCTGTTGTCTTTACTGCTCAGTGGTAATGAACATTTCTTGTAATATGGAACATCACTGAAATGTAATTTTATCTCTCTGTAGTGTATTTTCCCTTTTTTGTTGTTCTGTTTTAAAATAATTGGCCTCAAAAGTAATACTTACATGCCAGAGGAATGGAAAGTTGTGCATTTTGATTCACATAACTCATAACCTAACATTTGAATGAACAGGAACACTACCAGTGCTCACAATTTAGGCATCTTTCTGTGTTTGCAGAAAGAACCCCAGGTAGATAAAAAATGAGCCGTAAATTTCGGTGGGTATAAAGATTGGACTTAGATGGCATACTGTAGTACCTCATATCTTGAATCTGGAGAAGTTGGCATGGCATTTGGCATGCGTGTCAAGCTCCACATCTTTCATTAAAAGAACAGAGGAAGAATTGATGGTGGCATGCTCACCTACAACTTATCGCTACTTGTAAGATTAAACTTGGGGATTTTTAAACCATCGCTGACGGGTGCTAAACTAAGTTCAGTAGTTTAAGATGGCCATTTCATGTTTGTGGATGCTAAATTAGCCACTGGAGGGAGCCCATATACCATGAATTTAGAATATCATTACCACTTACAAATTACATTAATTAAAATAATTTTAAAGCAGGTCCTCAAATTTAAAATAAGTTGTGCTGTGCAGTTCTGAAGTAATAACTAAACTAGTCTATCAGCTGAGAGTAAATAAGATAAAATTCTCAGGCTGTATTTTTATCACAAAGATAAGTTGCATTACAGAAGATAAAGGAGAGAAAATGGGAAAGAAGTCAGAAGCCAGAAAATCAGGGAGTTTCTCAGTTTCAAACATTGGTTCAAATATTTTTCTTTTATTTATGACAGTAAAATAGTTTAAACTTCTCTTTTACAACCCTGTTTCCCAAGAGATGATGTTACATTAACAGACCAGTTAGGACATGCCAGTTTGTAAGATAATATTACTGATAGTTTAGAAAGGTTGGTTATTATTTTAGTGACCTGAATATTTCTTGAGCTTAATTATTGTAGAGATAATGCTGTGTCATATCATCCAAAGGAAAACAAATCAGAAATTCTCTAAAAAGGCAATTTTAGAATATGATTTGATACACCTGATTATGCAAGTTTAAAAATTTGAGAGGTATAAGAAATTCAAAACTTGTGTCTAACTGCTTGTAAACACACATACAAATATTGTTGAATCTGTTTGAGTTTGATAAATCCAGGTGAAAGTTTTGAATGCATTAAAAGTCACTTTTATGAATTATCCAGGGGCAGTTATTATCTTTAGATTAAGGTGTATAGCCTGTACAATCAAAATAAATTTCCTCTTGGATGATAAAATAAAAAAAAAACTAAATTCAGCCTCAAAGTGATGTTATTGAAAATCCGCACGGTTGACTGCCTGACTCAGGTAGTGGAATTTACAACAGTGGCTTTGATAAAATGTGGAATGTCTCTTTATGAATTCTCTAAGACAGCTAGATAAGACAGGGAGGGAATTCTCATTGTTGCCAGGACACAATTTCAGTGTTCTCTGCGAAGCAACTTTCAACCTTCAGAATACCATTGATATTCTCCCAGCACGGCTAAAATTTCAGATGGACTTCTCAAGATAACTTGTTTGAATGAGTTCAGTAGAAAAACATTTGATGAGCTAAATTATTTGAGGACACAGTAAAACGTTTAAGGAGTTTTATATTTCACATAAATGCTAGTTATTTATGAGTTAGCCTTTTAAAATATTATTCACGGAGACCATGACTCATATCTTTGCACATCTTCCATGCTAGCTCCCAGACCACGGTCCAGCAGCGTAAAATAGGTTGAGGACATGGGCTCCAGTTAAGGCAGCTGTCTCCTCGCAACGCATGAGGCACTTTCGTGTGTGTGATGTTATTTTTGGCAGTGTTTTAAATTTTGTACCAGATATCCCTCCCTTTGAGAAATGTGCATTTCCTATTTGGGATGAGATTCACCTGTGATAAAAGCCGATGTGCATGAGATAACAATCTAATTTGTTCTGTTGCATGATTTTTGTTTACCTTTTCTTTTTATGTTATTTTAAATGAGACATAAAAGTTATACCCATTTATGAGGTACCCTGTGATATTTTGAGACATAAATACATTGCATGATGCTTAAGTCAGAGTAAATATAGCTACCTTAAACAGTTTTCATTTCTTTATGATGAAAACTTTCAAAATCCTTTCTTCTAGTTTTAAAATACATATATTCTGGTGTTCTTTTAAACAATAGATTAACTATGATAGTGACAATATGTAATGATAATATATTCTACCTAGTATATTAATCATATGTTATATTGCATAAATTAATAGTCTATATAAATTAAATATATAAACTATAAATCAATAGTATATATTATATTTAATATATGATTAATACATAGTATATTATAGATAATCTTTTCTTCTAGTTTTAAAATATATATTTTCTGTTCTTTTACACAGTAGGGTGATTATAGATAGATAGTGATAATATAATATGATAATGATAATATACTATATATGTACTGTCTCATTGGTCTGTGTTGTCTGTTTTTAATGTCAGAACCATGCTGTTTTAACTAACATAACCTTGTAGTGTATTTTGAAATTGAGCAGTGTAATGTTTTCAGCTTTCTTCTTTTTTGCTCAAGACTGCTTTGACTAATGTGTGTGTGTTTGTGTGTGTGTCCGTATGTAATTTTATATGCATTTAGTCTTATTTTTTCTAGTTCTTTGAAAGAAGTCATTGTTTTGAAAGGGATTGCACTCAATCTATTGATCACTTTGAGCAGTATGGATATTTTAACAATATTAACTTTTCCAGTCCATAGAGATGGCATATCTTTCTATTTCTTTATATTCTCTTCAATTTATTTTATCAATGCTTTATAATTTTCATTTTAGTGATCTCAGAGCTCTTTAGTTAAATTTATTGCTTGGTGTTTTATTTTATTTTTGTAGATATTAGAAATATGACTGCTTTCATGATTTCTATTTAGATAGTTGACTCTAAGAGTATAGCAATGCTGCTGAGTTTGTGTGTTGATTTTTTTATCCTTTAACATCACTGAATTCTTAAAAACAGTTCCAAGTTTTATGGGTAGTGTCCTTGGGGCTTTCTATACATAAGGTCATGTCAATTACAAACAGTGACAATTTGACTTCCTCATTTCCAATTTGGATGCCCTTTCTTTCTGTTGTGTGATTCCTTTGGCTAAAACTTCCAGTACTACCCTGAATAAAAGTGGTAAAAGTGGGCATGTGATGTTAGATGTTGACTTGTTATATATGGCCATTATTATGTTGAAGGATATTTTATCTATATATGATTTTTTCAATTTTTTTATCATGGAGAGATGTTGAATTTTATCCAATGCCTTCTCTGTATCCATTGAGGTGTTCTAATCCATCGATGTTCTTCTATTTCACCACCTGGAATTCTCGCCATCATTACACATTAGGAATGTAGTGCTCGGAGAGAATAAGTGACTTAGTATCACACAGGGAATGTTAGAGCCAGATTCAGGCCAAGCCTGTCTGCTTCTACATCCCATTCTCCTCTTCTGTGTTTTTCAAATTTTTATGATAAGAATCTGTTCTTCAACCATATTATATGTGAGACCAAATATAGAAGCACACACAATAAAATTTTCATAGACTACTTATTTTTTCGACCTGTGATTTATTCTGATATTTTGCCTTCTATTCCTTTCTATTTCATTTTTCAAAACATAAGGCACTAGATTGATTTCACAATCCACCAATTGGTGACAACCCGTGGTTACAAAAACACTAATCTTCCCTTCACTTCTGGGCTTGATCTTGCTGTGCAATGAATAGTTTTTGGAAATTAACTTCAGGAGGGTTATGGACCAGTTGAGATAAAGGGAGGAGGGAAGTTGATGAAGTCAATGTCTTTTAAATTAAATTTAATTTAAATTTAGAATCCATTAAAGACCCATGTTTAGCCCTTTTAAGTATTAATAGGACTTGTTTTGGTAGGAAAACTATAAATCCTAATCTTGATATTTCTTCAAGTGTATTTTGAGAGAACGCATGCTTACATTAACAAGAGTTTTACCAAATCAAATCAGTAGGATAATAATAGCTTAAAATCTAATGAGAGCAAAGCACAAACAGGTCTATTTAGAGAAGCAAAATTGAATTAAGGATAGAGTACATTTTGAAAGTGATCTTTATGGATTGTTACATCCTCTGAGATTTTTTTGAGGAATTTTTCTGGGTAAACCTGAGGCAGGTATTTTTAACTGTTTTTCTCTGGAGGTTTCTGTGCTGAACCAGCAGATTCCTCAAACTGTAGGGTTTTTGAAACTAAAATTCAGGGGAATATCTCTCTCACCTAAATTCTAGAAATTTGACTTCTTCTACCTCAATCATTAAAAGAAAGCTTAATTTTCAGGTGTTTTAATTTCCATTGCTTTTAATAATATTCAGAATGCTTCCAACTCCACAAAGCAAATACTAAAAGTTAATTTCTTTTAATATACTTCTATCGGTGCATTGGAGTCTCACATTATAACGTAGTTCAGAATGATAGGGACATACAGACACATAGCACAAGTGAATTTCAAAGTAAAATTTCATTTTCCCTTGAAAGGAACAGATATGTAAACTACAGTTACATTAAGATGGATATTTCGCATGCCAACTTGAAGACCAGTAACTTTCTTGCTGTTTCATTCAGTATATTGTGATCAGCTTGGCTCTCTATTTAAAAAAGGCTATTGAGCAGAAGGACTGGAACTCTTCTAAGTCACATCAATGACAGATAATCCTTCTTTGGATGACAGAATTCCGGGAATTAG
This sequence comes from Glis glis, assembly GCA_004027185.1. Lineage (NCBI taxonomy): Eukaryota > Metazoa > Chordata > Mammalia > Rodentia > Gliridae > Glis > Glis glis. The sequence goes on along the minus strand of PVJS01005709.1, from coordinate 21,952 downwards.
TATAGATTTAAAAATTGTTATAAACTACTTTTCTCTTCAGAGTTTTAGAAATACACCTTCTAGTAATAATGATAGAAGAATATCACCTCAATGATTACTATGTCAGGAAGTTAGGCACTTTCAAGGCCTCTCAGCCTGATTGCAAACTGATTTGACTACTTGGGTTAAAACATTAGCTGGAGCCCAGGTGTGATGGCGCATGCTTGTAATCCCAGTTCTTGGGAGGCTGAGACCGGAGGATCAGGACTCGCCACCAGCCTCAGCTACTTAGTGAGGCCCTCTGCAGCTTAGTGAGACCCTGTTTCAAAATAAAGAATAAAAAATAGGGCCGGGGGTGTAGCCTGGAGGTAGAATGCCCCTGGGTTCAATCCCCAGTACCACACTGCCAAAAAAAATTAGCTGGATATTTTCTACTTCTATGAGGTTGTTTCATTCATTCATTCATTCATTCATCCATCAGTGAACACTTATTGACTTTTTCCTGTGTGCTAGACTGTGCTCTTATCACTAGATAGACATAGGTGAAGCAGATAAACCCATGCCTAATATCACTGACCTTCTAGCTAGGAAGAAAGATAATAAATAAATAACCACATGATACAGTGTTTGGTAGAGATAAGAAGAGTGGGAAAAACCAATAAATGAGTTAAAAACTTAGACATTGCCAGGCTGGCCGGGGAGATACTTGAATATGTCAGACCATTTCTTGGATGCTGAGCTTCAAGGTATCATCGGGGGATCTTTGTCCTTTCCTACCTGTGGTCCCCAATTCATTGCCTGGATGGCTTGACGCAGTGTAGTGGATTAAGATTACCATGCACCTTAATGCTGGTAAATGGCTTCACTTTCTGCATTCCTAATCCCAATCAGAAAGATCTTCCATGTATGTTTGTTTTTGTCTGTGAACAATGTTGAAGGACCTTCTCTAGAAACTGGTCAGATTATAAGAGGCAGCACTAATGTTTGGTGGGCTTTTTATTTCATCTGCTTGTCAGTTGCCTTGGTACAAAACTGTGCTGCTTTTACAATAATGAAGTTTTTGCTTTGGAAAGGACTTTGCTTTTTGACTTACAAGCATACTCTGACGAACTATTTTGCGTTTTTTCTTTTTGGTTGTTTCCATTTTTAAGGGAAGGTTGCCGCAGGTACCATGTAAATCGTGTGCTTGTCCCACCCACCTTGACAAGTAGATCCAGTATGATTGGAGGTCAAAGGCAGTGGAGACATTTATTAATATTTATAGGAAAAAGAGGGAAGGAATATGTTAGGCCAGTAAGTTGGGTGAACTAGGTTTTCATCAAGGACTTCCTGATGCAGCTCTGGCAGACAAACTCTAGGGTGATGATGCCCAGTATTCTCAGCTCCTGGGGTTAACCTTTGTCCAAAGCATTTCTATAGGAGTGTGAGGAGAATTTGTGGCTTGCTTTTAGCCCTAGAATGTGGCTAAGGGAATGAAATGTCACTCCTGTGACTACATTATAATATGTAAGTCTCTATCTTAGCAGGTTGGAGCTAGAGTCTCTCATTATGGACTTGATGAGGTGAGTGGCCATGTTGGCAGAGCCCTTGTGGCAAGGAATTTGGGGTGGTTTGTAAGAACTCGGAGATGTTATGATCTGACGCGCCTTCTAGCCAATAGCCAGCAGTAAACCCTAGGTCCTAGCATCTCAAGGAAACTTGATTCATCTTGAAGCAGGTATTGAGATGAACAGACATATAAACTACAGTTGCAGTAATAGCAATAATAAAAATGTGCATTGGGTACCTTCTGTGAGTCAAGCGATATATTAAATACTTTCCCTCTATCGTTTTATTTGTTTTCATAAAAGTCTTATGAAGAAAGTATTATTTTGACCTATGTAAAAATGATGGAAACATAACTTTCTAGAACATTCATAAATGTGCTGCACACTAGTATCAGAGATGAAATTCAAACCTATTTTCATCCAATTCCAAGTAGCTTTTGCTTTTCTGTCATGCTGCTTCAAAAATTCACTTTTTATAGTTCCATCCATTTTCCTGCAAATGACATAATTCTGTTCTTCTTTATGGCCGAATAAAATTCCATTGTGCGTATATACCACAGTTTCATAACCCATCCATCTGTTGACAGACACCTCAGCTGGTTCTTCAGATAAATGAGGAGAAATACCAGTAGAATAATGGAAGGAGACTGGGAAAGGGAGGTGGGTAGGGGAAAAGGGAGACTTTATAAGGGAAACAGTTCAAACAATGCTATGGTCACATATGAATTTACCAATACCAATCTCAATAATATGTATGGGGAAGGGGGGGAGTGGAGGAAACACACCCAGTGCTGTGTGTTCCTTTCACTCTGAACCTCTTTATCATGTATAATGACAATGCACCAATAAAAGTATATTTTAAAAATTCACTTTCTCGCCTTCCACAATCAAATACTTAATTGCTGCTGGGAACAAGAAAAATAAAATAAAATAAAATAAAATAAACATCCCATAAAACCCACACAGTCATGGGGTTTGAGGCCACCAGAAGTTCATGCGTTCAGTTCTCTTCTGGCCTCTCCATACCAGGAATCAATCTTTACTTCTCTTTGACTCTTTCTTTTTACCCCTTCTCATCAGCAACTCACCTGCTGATCCCTTTGAATACCTGACCCAACCCACTTTGCTGACCTGCTAATTCCCTAAGACAGTTCATCAACTCCTTTATAACCACCTATGCTTACCACTGTTTTCCTTTCTTACTCCCTTCTAGCCTTAAGTAATACCTTTTATTCTCACTAACTTTAATTCTTTTCCCTTCCTCTCCACATCAGTTCTTCCCTCTCTTGCTTATAGAACCTGCATACTCAAAAACTAGAACTTGTAAGGTGTTATGGGTTGAATTGTGTTCACTCCAAAAAAATTGTGTTTTCAGTCCGAGTTCCAACTACATGTGAATGTGTCTTTAGGTAGAGATAAGATCTTTAAAAAGGTAATCGAGTTAAAAATGAGGTCATTGTGTTGGAATCTAATCCAATATGACTGGTGTCCTTATAAAAAGGAGAAAACTTGGACACAGCCACATCCACACAGCCAGGAAGATGCCATGTGAAGATTGGGGTTCTTCTGACACAAGTCAAAGTACTACCAAATGCAAGGAGAGAGGCACGGAGCAGATCCGTCCCTAGCACCTGCAGAGGGAGCAGGCTCGGGGCACCTTGATCACAGGGTTCTAGCCTCCAGAACTGTGGGATAATACATCGCTGTTGTTTAAGCCATTTAGCCTGTCTTTCTGAAGGCAGTGCTGTGACACTGGGTGACAACAGAAAAATAGACCTCCACCTGCTTCCCTCCAGCTATGCACGCTTCTCATTTCCACCCAGAGCTCTTCCTCTGTCTCTCTGGAAGTTCCTTCCTGAGTCATCCATGAGGAATGTCCAGGCAAAGGGAAGTCCTATTTGATTGTCACTAATGGAAAATGGTAGTTTCTGATGGCCTGGTGGAATTAGAAACCATCTCTTGCTTCAGCGAGGGGCATTGTGGGTTCCCGGTGCTCGGGCAGCTATCCATCGGGCTTGTCTCCCATAGGCCCCTTTCATATAGGCCAATCCGTTTCCAGCGTATGATTGGTTATGATGCTGGTTCAGGCTGGGGCATCTGGTATTCTCCTCCTTGCTCTTGCCGTTGAGATCTTCTTACTGTTCAAGATGAGCCTCTTAGGCAGAATCTCTGATAATTCCAGGCCTTTTCTTTTTTCTCATCTTATCCACAGGAAGCACACCTTTACCATGAGATGAGAGGGACTGCGGGTGGTTAAGAAACACTCCTCTGGCGCCTCAAGCAGCCTCAGCTCCTTGCTGCTCTACGATGCTTTCAGTGTCCTCTGCTTGCCTTCTGTGTCCCATGAGCTGCCCTTAGCAAGGTCTCTGAGGAGTTTCCTCACTGCGTTTCACTCAGTGTTAAGGGGACTCATGACACGATGTCTACTCTCTCCAAAGCCATCATCTGAAGTTTCCTAAGTAACTATAGCCTTCCATCCTCTTTTATTGGCATGGCGAAAAGACTGAGGTCACCCTGCAAGTGCTACTTTTCAAACAAGCCATTGACTGGAGGTGGATAGATGGACAGGTGCCAGAGACCTGGCCCTCTGCAACCACAACTTAGAAGAAGTCGCGTCTTACTTTGAGATAAGTCACCACCTGCCTTTTTGCTGTTAATTGGACATCTTAGATAAAATGAGAAAGACTGATCCAGTTTTAACATTCTATCACTCATTTCTCTCCATCCTCTACCTGTTTACCTGCTCCTACTCCTTATTTGTTTTTCCTGAAAAGTAACTAGACTTCCTGTGTCTATTTTTCTCCTCCTCCTCCTCCTCCTCCTCCTCCTCCTCCTCCTCCTCCTCTCCTTCTTCCACCTCCCCCTCCTTCTTTTGGTACTGAGGATTGAACCCAGAGGCATTATACCTCTGAGCTACACCCCCAGCCCTATTTTATTTTTACTTTTTAAATAAGATCTCGCTAAGTTGCTGAGGTTGGCCTCAAATCTATGATCCTCCTGTCTCGGCCTCCTAAGTACCGGGATTATAGACTTGTACCACTGCACCTGGCTCTATAGCTCTATCTTCTATTTCCTCAGTAACACTGAAAATGGTTTGGCAAGGAGTTACTCTTGGTTATTCTATCTAATTTGCAGCCTCAATTGTGACCACTCTCTGGCGTCTGTGAAACTCTGTGAACTATTGTGAAGCCCTCCTTCCTTGTTAGAACTCTCTCCCTGAATTCTCAGACTCTTGTCTTTCTCCTCTCGCCTTCTCCATCTCTTTCCAGAAGGCTGCTCTTCTTCAGTTCTTCACTATAGTCTAGGGATCTCCAGGTCTCTTCCTTGAGCCCTTCACTTTCTCTCTTTGCAAATCAACCCAGTGTGAAAGGGTTTTCTCTCATCGCTCCCAAATCTCAAGTTCCATATTCGCTCACTTTCCTAAAGTTCACATAGTTATTTTAACCATCTAAGGAACGCTTTTGAAACTGTACAATTGGAACTATTATACTTGATACAGAATTTTGTAATCTAGACAATTGAGGAAGAAGTATAGGGAATTGAAAACATTTAGGAGCTTTTTCTTTCACAAAAGAGGGGAGCAATTATTGAGTTTGAATAAAGGAGAAAATGAAAGAGAAATAGGTTCTTAATCATTTGATTACTTCATTTTAAAAGTAATTTAATTCATAGTGATGTGATTTTCTCCAGTAAATACTTGAGCTATTTTATAATATATTAATAATGTTATCCATTTAGAAACCTGCTACAATTTAAAACCAGTAATATTTTAACTCATTTTACTAGTTTAGTAGCTCACTTTTTTCCTGTCTTTAATTCCTTATATTATTCCTGTGTGATATAGGAAAAGATTATAAAGAGTATCTCTTCTGTATGTTATTTACAAATCATCACAGTTAAGCTAGCTGGGTGTGGTGGTGCACGCTTGTATTCCCAGTACTTGGGAGACTGAGACAGGAGGATCGCAGGTTCGCGGCCAGCCTCAGCAACCTGGTGAGGCCCTCCACAATTCAGTGAGACCCTGTTTCAAAATAAAGAATAAAAAATAGGGCTGGGGGTGTAGCTTGGAGGTAGAGTGCCCCTGGGCTCAATCCCCAGTACCACAAAAAAGAAAGAAAAAAAAAAGAAAGGAAAGAAATCATCATAGCTTAAGTTAAATCTTAACCAATTTCTTAGCTGAATTTTAAACATAATACTTTCCCTATTTTTCATGCTGAATCTTTGTGAATTATTATGTTTTATATTTGCTTTTATCCCACTCTTGTCCCCTTAAATATATCCCTGGAAAACAAGTTCTATATGTTATGCTAACTTTGCCTCCCAATACTCAATAGCTCATATATCATTATCATAAAGATGTTTTAAGCCTGGTGTGGTGACACAAGCCTGTAATCTTAGTACTTGGGAGGCTGAAACAGTCGGATAGCATGTTCAAGGCCAGCCTCAGCAACTCAGTGAGACTCTTAGCAACTTAGCAAGACCCTGTTTCAAAACAAAAAATAATAAAGGACAGGGGATATGTTTCAGAGGTAGAATGCCCCTGCATTCAATCCCTAGTACCAAAAAATAAAAATGAAGATAAATTTTTTTTAAAGTTTTAAGATACTAAAACAATATTCTTTTCTAATTCTGTAGCATTTGTCAACCTGCTAGACTAAGAAAGTGTCTGGGTTTTAATTGTTGCCATTTCTCTTCTAAATTCTTGATCCACAAACATTCTCTCTTTGTTCCATAAATTTAGCTTTTATAAACTATGCCATTAAGCAGCACAGTTAGTTTTCCTTGAATGGTTTCTGAAGATGTTAGAATTAATTATCAGTAGTACATAACTAAGGGGCATTCTTGCAAACAGACTCTGGTATTCAAGAGTAAATCTATAAAAATTAAACCTCTTTCATGACATTTCAGGAGGTGAAATAAATGGTTACTCTGAAAACTAAAGTCCTGTCCTCATAAGAGCTTGCCAAAATGTTCATGTGAGCCCCAGAGAGGAGGGACCTTTTACTTTCCCTAGTGGGGAGGACGATGGGGCACCTTGAAGCATCCATAAGGATCAATAATTGTTGCTCCCCAAGGGACATGCTCTGAAAGGTGAAGGAAAGAAAGGAACACTTGCCCAGTTTCTGGAAAAAGTCTGGCATTGAATGGGGTGACAGACGTCTGGCCAGGTGGCCCATACATATGAATGAAAGAATGTGATGGGGGGTTGGAGCCACAGGGACTTGGCTATCCAATCATGACCATCGCTGAAGATCAAGTTAATGTCACTAGGTAGGAAGAACTATTTAAAAACACCAGCTCATTGTTGGGTTGGCTATGCAGGGGCAGTGCTAATCATGTGTTTGAACTCAGGTCTTATCAGCTTATTATGGTCTTTGCAAAATGATAACCAGAGAGAATTCCATAAATATACATATCAGCGGTCTGTGCCTCCATTTCTTTCTAAGTCCATAGGTTAAAGAAGCGTCCTAAGATTTGACAAGTCTAGGCTTATGCAAGACTCACAAAATATCACTGTTTTTCAGCCATCCATCCTTTATCCACTGGAGGCCTTATTTCTTTAGAAAGGAAAAAATCCAGAGGTCGTCACAGGGACTTGAGTAAGGGGGGGGTGCTAAGAGAGGAGGGTGATACTCAGACAGGGTGGTGAGAGGGTGCTACCTGCAGGCAAAGCTCAGTTCATAAGGTCGCTCAGTTATGAACGAAGACAAGAGATGGAGGTTCCTTCCCTTTTGCAATTTCTACTTCATCCATCAGTCACACCCAGCTCCAGTTACCGAATCAGCGATCACTGTGCAGCAGATTCAACACAGGAACTCCTTCATACTCTGATTCCAAGGAGAGCAAGAGCTTCTCGTCTTGTCCAGCCCTAACTACATGGTAGCAAGCTGAGCAGCAGGCAAGTAGGCGTACCACGTGAGGAGAGGCAGTGTTGGGGCTGGACAAGGGTGTGCTGTTGATTTTTTTCCAAGCCAAAAAAATTGTACGTGGTGGCTCATTTTATGTGTCAACTTGTCTGGGCCACAGTGTTTAGATAATTGGTCAAATATTGTCCTGGATATTTCTGTAAAGACATATTTTGGAGAGGTCTAACATTTACATAAGTGGACCTCAAGTCAGGCAGCTGACCTTATATAATGTTGAAACTCATCCTAATACTTGAAGATCTTACTAGAACCAAGACCGACCTCCCCTGAGGTGTAAGGAATTCTTTTGTAGTATAACTGCAGCTCTTCCTGGACTTCCTACCTCCCAGAATACCCTGCAGATTTTGTATTCATCACACTTCACAACTGTGTGAGCCAATTCCTTTAAGTCCCCCTCCTTCCTCTCCACCCCCTCTCTCTCTACACACACACACACACACACACACACACACACACACACACACTATTCATTCAGTTTTCCTAGAGAACTCCAATGCAATTTACATGAGTTCATTGTAAGTTTTACTGATATAAAATTGTGTAGCATCCAATTTTAAGAAACAATAAAATGTTAAAAACTCTTTATTGTATATTCCAAATAATGTTGGCATAATTTTTTTGCTTTCTTGGTTTTTGACAAATTGTTGTTGTATCTATGGATGACTTATGGTTTCAATTTAACCATGATTTGACAAATGGAGTTATATCTCAATCTGCTAACGCTTTTTTCAATACACATATTTCTCAAAAGCCAACATGTGTTCTTGTGGAATCCACTATCACTTTTATAAAGTTCTGTTGCTAACAACTGTGTTGCAAGAGCAAATTGCGAATAAGTGTTTGAATACTATTTGATTCAGCAAAGAAGGCACTCATGTCATTGTGAGCAAGTTCACCTTGAATGGTAGTTGATATTTTAGATTCTGAGTGGAAGAACAAAAAGGTTTTTGGGAACTTCAACTTTTTTACCAAACTGGATAATAGTTTTGGAGTACTGGAAGAAAATTCCCTCCATTTTTATATATATATATATGTGTGTGTGTGTGTGTGTGTGTGTGTGCGCGTGTGCGTGCACGCGCATGCGCTATTCTCAATGAGTGAGGTATAGACATGATGTACTTCTTAGTTTAACTTACATTACTAACATTTTCCTACCACTTTCTTTAACCTAAGAAAGAAGTAGGTGAACCTTTTATTTAAATGGTCGGATAGTGACTACTTAGGCTTTGTGGACCAGATAGTTTCTTAGTCACAACTACTGAATTCTGCTCTTAAAGCACAAAAGTAGCCATGCCTAGTTTGAAAATATTGAGTGTGGCTACATTTTACTAAAACTCTTCTTACAAAAACAGATGCAGGCCAGTTTTGGCTCTAAGGTCATACTCTCCTGACCCCTAGTCTAAAAATAACAACCAAAAATAAACAAAGCCTTAGTTTGTAGGTTGGCTGATTTCTGTGGTGTAAATATGCCCATCACGGTCAATTGCAAGCTACTAATATATCACTGAACCTGGCATTGGGAAAAGATATACAGTAGACCTCCTTGTGGAGCATTTGTACTCTTAAGATACAATACCCATAAATAGCCTCAAAAGAACAGATCACAGTAAAATGTAGTAAAATAATTAAGAACTGCTGAATTCTGACCATTTATTATCTCTGTTTTTAATATAATTTAGTTGTAAACATACATAATATAATTTTAAAATATTGGCTGTGTTGAACAACTGGCTTGCACAATTCCTGGAAATTTAAAAACTAGCTCTTATGAGCCAGTGCAAGCTGGCTCAAACATACCACCAGCCGGAGTCAAGAATCAACTTAGTAGCTGGGTCAAGACCCACCGAAACTTTCCAAAGGATAACTTGCAGGGTAGAAACTTAAAAACAGACTTAGGAAGGGTGTTAGACTTAGGAAGGGTGTTTAAATAACCATCACAATGAAGGGCTAGGTTCTATTTAGGCAAAGCTACCTGTACCATATTCTAATAACTTCAGTTTGGTAACATTTAATTTGTAGGAGATTTTTTGAATTGACTGGATAATATAATTATCATTCATAACACTGTTTCTATGGGAAAATAACTCCTATGTTTCAAACAACCTTTTCAGAACACTGTATTCATAATTTGTAGACTTGTTATACATATACAAATGACAGGTTCACTTTCCCATGGATAAGTGATATTTTTAAAATATAGGATTAAATGGAGTTTATATTAATAGTTTTACCAAGTGTGTAGCTTAGAGATCATGTATTTTTTTTTCTTCCAAATTGGTAATCAGTCCAAATGTCTTCCTTAGCTCTCTGTGAACTACCTGCAGCATGATTGTGTCTTGTGTTACACATCAACTCAAAACAATCTTAGCATCCCACTATTAACACAAATTGATTCCCTTTGAAATTTGACTTAGTAATGAGGATTTCCAGTGTCATAGGTGAGATGGGATGGCATGTCTCAAGCTCACTTGTCCTTACCTATGGTTCAGCCTACGTTAGCTGCTCAAAGACACTGAAAGATGGTTGTGAAAATGCTATGCTTTAATAAACATGCATGTTTTCCACACACATACATTCTAGCCTCATATTCCCAACAATTTCATGCAATATAATAAAAAAGAAATGACCTGTAGTTTTGCTTTTGTTTTCTATGCAGAAAGCATTGTGCACCCACCTCTAAAACCTATTTTTCTTCATTTCCAGCAAATTTATTTAAACCTGTGTCCATCCCAAGTTACAGTAATCTTCGGAAAGACTGCCAAACGCTATGTGTTTATTCATATCATGAAGTAGCACAACCAAGAATGAGTGGTAGATACACATAATCATAGATTTGCATATCAGAATGTATCTCATAAAACCTCATCATCAGATCCCGCCTCTTCATTTTATAGATATGGAAAACAGAGGCCCAGAATATGTAAGCGACTTGATCAATTTGATGAGAAACTTGTCCTGGTTTGGGAAAAAAAAAATGTTTGTTTACTTTTCGTTTGGAGAGGAAGGAGTTCCTTGGTTTATTTTTAAAGATTGAAGATAAAAATATTATTTTAAATGATACCAATGTATGTTTCTTTTTTAAAAATCAATTTGACTCTTTCCCAAGCTCTAATTGTTACAAATCAAAACTTTTTTTTTCTCCCTCTGATACTAGGGATTGAACCCAGGGGTGTTCTACCTAAGAGCTATACTCCTATTCCTATTTTATTTTTATTTTCAAATAGTGTCTCACTAAGTTGCTGAGGGCCCCACTAAGTTGCGGAGGCTGGCCTCTAAGCTGTCATCCTCTTGTCTCAACCTCCCAAGTACAGGGATTACAAGCGTGTGCCACCACGTAGAGCTCTTGATGGGAAGACAAGCTACCAAGATATTGATGTAAATCTAGACAAAACGTCAGATGATAATCTAAATGCAAACGAATCTACCCATGCTATGTGGTATTTTCTTGGGACTTCTTCAGTGTGGAAGGGGGGAAAGGATAAGTCTCTTACCTCCAAACAACCAACAATACATTGTTTTCAGAATAAAAACCTTTTTAATGAGGGTTTCGTTAAGTACGGGGAAGAGTTAAATCGCACACCTTTCTCCAGAGTAAATATTCTGAATGCAAACACTATTAGCATGATCTTCCTAATCACTTTTTACCTTCATCTAAAGACTCCCGTACATTTTTGGAGGACAAAGTGAAGGAACTGGGAAAATTTCCAAGAAGCTCTGCTCCTTATGAGAAAGTCTACATAATTAGGGAAGCAGAACACAGTGTTGCAACTGCTCACATACTTGGGTTAATGAAATCTAAAAATAAAATGATTACTGATTTTATGGTAGAGCAGTGCTCACACTTTAAAGCTTGAGAATCATGGGGTCTTGATAAAATGCAAATTCTGATTTGTGGTTTCTGAAATTGGTCCAAGCTTCTGTATTTCCTTTCATTTTCCCCCCGTTTGGTGGTACTGGGGATTGAACCCAGGGAAATTCTACCTTGTGTTAAAATCACAGCCCTTTATATATATATATTTGAAACAGGGTCTCACTAGGTTGCTGAGAGTCTTGCTAAATTGCTGAGGCTGTCCATGAGCCTGAAATCCTCCTGTATCAGCCTCCTAAGTACAGGTGTGTGACCCCATACCCAGCTTAAGCGTCTATATTTCTAATACCATATGTTTAGCTAAGGCTGATCTAAACCACATTTTGAGTATAAAAAGAATCACTCTTTTACAGTCATTTTTATATTTCTGGACCTTTTAAAGAAGGCTTGGGTAGGAAGCTATGATGCCATTTGGAGTACCTGATTTGGCTTGGTTTGTCTGATATTTGCATATCTGTAACATTTTTACATATTTTAAAATTATAGAGTTTTATTGCCTCCATGCAGAACCAAAGTATGACCAAGAACTAACTTGGAGGACTGATGTAACAGTTCAAGAATATATAGAAGAAGGTTTTGCTTCCCCACTTATACATTCTTTTCCACGAAAGTGAAACCATTCAGGATAAATGTCAACTCTCTCCCCATTTTCCCATTGTAAGATTAGGGAATGACAAGCCAGGCATGGTGGCCCATGTCTATAATCCCAGTACTTGGGAGGATGAGACAGGAGGATTGCAGATTAGAGGCCAGCCTCAGCATTTTAGTGAGACCCTGTATCAAAATAAAAAAATAAAAAAGGGATTTGGAGGGGTGTAGCTTAGAGGTAAAATGTTCATGGGTTCAATCCCCATCCCCCCAGTGAATGACATTGTAAAACCAATTAAATTCATATAATGATGTGTCCCCCAATTGCTGAAGTTTGCAAGTGAAGTGAAGATTCTCTGGTGTCGTCTTTAGTGTAGCCCCCAGTGACTCAGAGACAGCCACTTTTCTTATGTTTAGTTATTCCTAAGCCCTGTGACTATATTGTATAATCGAAGTTCAGTGACATATTGTGGCAGCTGGGAAAAAAGCATCCTATTTCGAGTTTGTGAGGACTTGAGACTGAAGGTAATGAATTCATCTTAAAAGCTTCCTGCCTTTGAAGAAGGGAGTTTCAGTGGATCAGCGAATTCACGAACGCCTACCCCAGTTCACGATTACAGTCCTTCTCTTCACATGAGGTGCTATGGCGACTGACTGTTCTTCATGCTAAACAACTCTATTAAGAACAAAAACAAGGAGCACCTTCAGGGAGCACTGAGAGCCAGTGTTCTAATCCCAGAGATGGCAATCAATGGGCCAGGCATGTCCTCTCCCGAGCAGATACATACGGTCACTGAGACAACATCACAGTTTAGCAGAAATAATTTATGAAAACAAACACTTTGGAGTCAAAAGGACTAAACTCATTGTGCTGGAAGAACATGACAAGCAATGTTTTGTTTTTTTTTTTTTTTCCCCATTCATGATTCTTTTCTGATCTAATGGGAGTTAAATGATCATATAGCTTGATTCCTTGTTACTGTCACTCATAACAAACGAAATGTCAGCATCCTGATGTGTTTTGCAAATTGGAGAGGCATTTAAATGATGAACAATAACAGAGGCATGTCTTTTTTTTTTCTGGTGGGTTACATAGGAGAATTTGACAGCAAATTCTATCCTCCTACCCTCCTGCTCTCCATCCTTACAGGGTTCTTTCATAAAATAAGATGTGTATGAGAAATAATATTATAAACAATTCCCCATACAAACGCAGTGAAATGCTTTCAATGAGTTTGAGAAATAATCACTCTAAGACACTGTCATAATGAACTTGTTTGTCTTAGGAACAAAATGCTCTATCACAAGCTTTCTGTTTGACAGTTCAAGCATTTAAATCTTCTACATAGAAAATAGAAGCACATCTATGACCCAGAAACTGCACATCTTGGAATCAACCCAGATAATTATTTGTATGTACATAGGTGAAGTTATCAATACCAACTTCAATGTTATGAATGACGAAAGGGAGGGAGTGGACGGATCAGAGGGAAACACACTGTGTGCTGTGTGCATGTATGCTTCTATCTCACTGGACCTCGATATGATGTGTAATTACAATGTACCAATAAAAGTGTACTAAAATTAGAGCATCTACTTAGGATGCATTGGAATGCTGTTTATAATAATGTAAACACAAAAATCTCTTACATGTCCATTCATGTAATAGAATACTATGCTGTGGTTAAGAAAGAAGTTTAAAAGTAAAAACAACTTCATGCAAATATTGTTATTGAGTGATCAAAACAATGTATAAATATTTTCACAGTATTATATGCTTTTATGTAAACACACAAAATAACACTATATATTTTCTACTTTATGCTTTCCTTATACTGATGGGACATAGATAAAACTGATAATGGTGGTTTTCTATAAGAACGGCTTTTTTTTTCTTCTTTTTCTTTTTTTTCTTCTTCTTTTTTTGCTGAGCTATACCTCCAGCCACGTTTTTATATTTTGAAACAGGGTCTCGCTAGGTTGCTAAGAGTCTCCCTACATTACCAAGGTTGGCCTTGAACCTGTGATCCTCCTGTCTCAGCCTCTCAAGTACTGGGATCATAATCACACAGCATTGTGAAGTACAGAGTGATGGGGCATACATATACATAGCACTTGGTGAGCTTCTCCAGATCCCACCCTACGCCCTCTCCTTCCTTGTACATGATATTGATATTTGGCATTGATAATTTCATATTTGTACATAGCATCATTTGAAGTATTTCCTTCATCAAGTCTCCCCCCACACACACCTGGCCCCCTCCATCATTCCATTGAGGTTTCTCCTCCTCTATCTGGATTCCCTCTTGTATCCCAATTTCTCCCTAGTTTCTACACATGAGAGAAGACATATGACCCTTCACTTTCTGTGACTGGCTCATCTCACTAACATAATATTCTCTAGTTCCATCCATTTTCCGGCAAGTGACACAATTTTGTTCTTCTTTATGGATGAGTAAAATTTAATTATGTGTATATCTCATAATTTTGTAATTTATTCATCTGTTGATAGACATCTAGGCTGGTTCCATAATTTGGCTATTGTAAATTGTGCTACTTATAAACGTGGATATGCTTGCATCTCTATAATATTCTGATTTCAGTCCCTTTGGAAAGACCCCCAGGAATGGTATAGCTGGATCGTATGATGGTTCCATTCCCAGTCTTCTGAAGAACCTCTACACTGATGTCCATAGCAACTATACTAATTTGCAGTCCCACCAACAGTGTGTGAGAGTTCATATTTCCCCACATCCTCACCGGCACTTATTATTAGTTGTATTTTTGATGATTGCTATTCTACATGGGGTTAGATGAAATCTCAGTGTGGTTTTTATTTGAATTTCCCTGATCACTAATGATTTTGAACATTTTTTTCATACAGTTACTAGCCATTTGTATTTCTTCTGTTGTGAGTTGATTAGTGAAATTGCCCATATTTTGACTGGGTTATTTTTTTAGGGTTAAGGTTTTTTTAAGTTCTTTGTATATTCTCGATATTAGTCCTCTATCAGAAACGTAGCTGGCAAAGATTTTCTCTCATTCTGTAGACTCTCTCTTTAGACTATTGATGGTTTCCTTTGCTGCAAAGACACTTTTTAATTTAATGGCATCCATTTATTAATTGTCATTTGAATTTTCTGAGCTTTGGGGGTCTTAATGAGGAAGTGTCTACCAGTGTCCACATGTTGGAGCATTGGTCCTATACTCTCTTCTAGTAATTGCAAAATCTCTGGTCTAATTTCCAGATATTTGATCCATCTTGAGTTGACTCTTGTTTGGGGCTAGAGATTGGGATTTAATTCCATTTTTCCACAACTGGATAACCAGCTTTCCCAACACCATTTGTTGAAGAGGCGGTCTTTTCTCCAGTGTATGTTTTTGGCGCCTTCGTCAAACTTCAACTAGCTCTAAGTGCGAGGATTTGTTTCTATATCTTGTTTCACTGGTTCACATGTCTGTTTTTGTGACAATACCATGCTTTTTTTATTACTATAGCTCTGTTGTATAATTTGAAGTCAGGTAATGTGATGCCTTCTGCATGGTTCTTATTGCTGAGAATTGCTTTGGCTATTCGGGGTCTTTTGTTTTTATGAATTTTAGGACTAATTTTTAGGACTAATTTTAGGACTAATTTTTCCAGCTCTATGAAGAATGACATTGGGATTGCACTGATTCAAATCCCAACTCTATTTTTATTATATATAATAAAGTTATATATAAAATTTTATATATATATATATATATATATATATATATATACATATATATCACCTTGGACAAGTTATATGAGATCTTCATGTATCTTAGCTTTCTTATCTTCAAGATGAGAATAATGACAGTACCTCCTTCAGAAAGTTGCTTAGAGGATTACATCAATTACTATATTTTGCTGAACCTAATATACTGTCAGTTCTAAGATACACTATTCTGACACACCATCAATTTCAAACATGTCAGAATGGGAAAATGAGAATATTAAAATGGAAGAATACTTCATGTATAAAGCACTTGTAAGGAGGACAATATATGTTGCTTATCATTCCATGCTGAAACCACCATTTTACTGCTGTTAAAATTAACAAAATTCCAGTGCATGCAGAGAGGTCACAGTCTGAGCCCATCTGTGGCTTCAAAAGTCTATTTCTTTCGGGAAACCGTGAAATAGGCTCTAACTCTTTCTGTTAGATATCTCCACGAGCAGGTACACCAGTGCCTCAGCTCTAAAAATCAGTCAGCGTTGGCGGAGTTAATTTTCTCAGGTTCCTCCATCGCAAATCCCAATTCCATCAGCGTCTGACACGGCAGCTCATGCATTACACCAGAGGCCCCTTAAGAAAATCAGCTTTATTAACTAAGCACTAAAAATAGTTTATAATCCAGAGCAAACAAGAACTGTTACACAGCACAGCTGCGTTTTCCTCGAACCATTTCGGAGGCTCTCCAGAATCAATTATCACTCGTCTTCTATTGTGCCTTATATTTATATGGAAAGGTCAGGTTAAATTAATTAACTTTAAGTAACTACCAAAGTCTACCATTGACGCCACTGCCATCCTTCCAGTCTAACACGTTTCTGGGATGTGCCCGCTCCCTGGAATCCCAGGAGCATTCTCAGAATGGGTCACACCTTGAGGGCATCTGCCCTGGAATTGATTTCCTAAAGGGTATTAGAATTCCAGGCCACTGTGTTTTTTGGACAACCTAGGCCTGCAGTAGATGGTCCAGTCCAGTGTCTGCCGGGTCGACGCTGTTTCATAGAGAGTCCAAGCAGGGTAATTATTAAAAGGCCTTTTCCTCTGCAGACAGAAGCTGCATCTAAAATGACCTTGTTGTGAGTCTGAGTGTTCCGGTGTTGCACACAGTAAGCCTTGCCTCCCTGCAGTCTAGGTCACTTAGAAGAATAAACCCGATCCCATGGCACTTAAAACCCTCCAGGGGCTCCCAGTCATGGGGTTTTACTGCAAATGCTAACGGTTCATAGAAATTAAAGTGAGCTTTAATTGTGTTAACAGTTGCTCTTAATCCTCCCCTGCAATGGGGAAAAGGTGGAAAGAAGCGCTTCTCTGGTTAATGGGCAAAGGCATAATGTAAACAGTGATTCTCTGGAAGATTAGCGATCTTAAAGAAAGTAATTAGGGAGAGAAAGAACATTGAGACAGAAGCTAATGCTTAGTAGCTTGAAGCAGGGTAGAGCTGCGGAGAATTTTATTTCCACATTAGATGGAATCCTTTCAAAGCTTTTGTACTCCCAAACAGGAAAATTGAGTTTCAGATGATTCTCAATGATAAAATAATTATGTAAATTATAAGAAAATATCTCCTAACCCCTATGCTATTTTTTTATTTTCCCTATGAACTCATTGTTGAAAAGGTAATTCGACCTCCATATAAGTTCAGCACTGAGCACCAGGCCTGAGACATAGTAAGGGCTCAATAAATGCAAGACACATCACTTGGTTGAAGGGATAAAGGAATGAATGAATGAATAATGAGAAAGTAAGCCAGCTTTTATGATAAATATTAAAGGAAAGAACAAACATATATTTTACTTTTTCATTTTCTTGAAGTTAAATACTTGATTAATTTGTATTAATAGAAGAAACATATTCAGGCAGCCAGTGGCTCTTTAATTATCCCCAAATTATTTGTCTATCCCATTTTGACCAGCAGAATAGGGACAGTCACTGTGAAATTCCTCTGTTATATAAGCAAGAGGACAGAAAAGAATGATGAATCATAAGATTTTGAGTAAAAATTTCTACTACTTACAAGATGTGGGTTTGAGCAAATCATATACATGGTTTTTAATCCCTCAGTATTTTTCTGGAGTTTTATTTGCTTGTTTTTTCTTTTACATTTATAAAATGCAAACAATATATTTTCTTGACCTTATAGCATAAATTGAATATGATATTGTGCATGGTAAAATTTTTGCAAGACTATAAAGTAATATTTTGAAAGTCATCTGTGATGAAGTGTAGCAATAGCTGCTGTTCTTGGTTTGAAATTTCTAATCTATTGAGCACTGATATGCTCAAAGATCCACAGGTCACAGAAATGTTAAGTTGGTAGAAATATTGAAAATGCTTAGTCTTAATGGTAGCAGAGTCCTAGGCCAGAGACCTCAGTTCTTTGGAGAAAAATTAGGTAAACATAGGCCTAATCAACCTTAGTTTACCAATTTCAGACAAACACTCCTTAAATGTTTAACATGTCTACTTGCAGAATTGAGCAGAAATCTGACCCAAAGTTTAAGGTAGCAAAGTAGACAGATGTAATATAAAGGGAGAGATGGCTGGGTGTGGTGGTGCACGCTTGTAATCCCAGTACTTGGGAGGCTGAGACTGGAGGATCCAGGTTCACGGCCAGCCTCAGCTACTTAGTGAGGCCCTCCACAATTGTTTCAAAATAAAGAATAAAAAAAATAGGGCTTGGGATGTAGCTCGGAGGTAGAACGCCCCTGGGTTCAATCCCCAGTGCCAAAATGAATGAATAAATAAATAAATAAATAAATGGAGAGATGCCAAGCTCCTTATTCTGTTTTTAGTTACCGATTGGACACGTGCAGGCCCAAGTGAACAGTCACTGTATTCAGCAAAAACAGCCTTTAAGTCCCTGAAAAGCAGTCAGGACATGGTGGTGCACACCTGACATCCCAGTACTTGGGAGGCTGAGACAGGAGGATCGTAGGTTGGCAGCCGGCCTAAGCAATTTGGTGAGGCCTTCAGCAACCTAGCGAGACCCTATTTCAAAATTTAAAAAAAAGTAACAAGGGCTCGGGGTGTAGTTCAGAGGTAGAATATCCCTGGGTTCAGTCCTCAGTAACCACAAAAATAAAATAAAATAAAATAAAATAAAATAAATAAATGAACGAATGGCTGGGGAGGTGCCTTGGAGGTACCTACCCCCCCAAAATCATACAGGTACCTGAGAAGCAACCTAGGCAACTCTCACCACCATAAGCCACACATCAGAAGTATAGTCTACTGTAACACTAGTGGGGCATTGATGGTACATTGTTCACCTGCGTGACCTCCAAAATTGGTCATTTTTAAAGTCAACTTCAAGCAAGTGAAGCTGGCGCCGGGGTAGATCTGTTTACATTTTTCCTTGTTTACATTAATCTCAGTCCTTATGTTCTTGTGGGGTTGTGGGAGACTGCTGACTGGCCTGGGTTTGCCAGGTGTACTCTTTGAGTAGCGCTGTCATAAGGGGCTGTGCATATTGACCTGCAGTTGTGATGAGCACAATAACAATGACAACAATAGTGACAGTGACACTGCTGCTGATACTTTGGCCCGGAGATGGATATCAAAGATGGATACCGGATTTGAGCTAGTTGAGGGGGAAGCAGGAGAGCATTGCACACAGGAGGACGCCTGAGCAACGGAGAGGTGAGCGGTGTCTCCGCCAACATTCTCACTGCTATAACTCGAGACAGCTGACCACATGACTTAGAGGAAGGAAGATTGATTTGCTCAGTTTTTTGGAGATCTCAGAGTCCCAGTCCATGTCAGGCCAGGTTATATACGCGGAACTCAGGGTGTGGTGGTGGGAAGCAGAGAGAGGGAGGGAACAAGGGCTCTGCTCTCACATCATGGAGGCTGGAAGCCGACAGAGCAAGCAAGCAAGGGGATTCAAAGAAACAAGCACAGTCCCCAAGGCCACACACCCAGGGACCCACCTTCTCCAGCCACACCCCACCGGCCTAGGTTTCCACCCAGAAAATCCTTTACAATGGATTTACACACTGATGAGATTACTACTACGACCCTCGTGACTTAATCATATCAGCTCTGAACCTTAATACTTGAGCTCTTGAGGGGACATTCTATACCTAAAAGTAACAGTCAGAATCGTATGCTGGTCTCAAGACCATTTTGCATGGGAGAAGATCAGTTATCTTCAGAAAACAAGACTGGAGGGTGAGCTCTTGCGGGGTATTGGAGTTTTTACAAGTGAGAAGTTTAAGGAGTTTAGGGATGCTACATTTGGCACCTTCGGTTGAGATAAATTAAAGCTTCAGTGCAGTTGAATAACAAGAAATGAGGAAAAAAGAGGCTCAACTAGAGAAACTGATGTGAGATCCATAGGGAATGGAGGATGTGGAAATATAATGAAGGGAATGCTGATGGAAGCTGTGACCTAATTCACAATGGGGAAAATGATGGAGAGGAAAGAGGGAGAGATTATGCAGCTGGAAAATAACTAATGGAAGTTCTAACCAGAGATATTAGGTAAGAAAAAGAAATTAAAGGCGTCCAAATAGAAATTGAAGAAGTCAAATTTTCTGTGTTTATAGCTGATATGATATAATATGTAGAAAACCCTACATATTTCACATACACAAGCCATTAGAACTAATAAATGAATTCAGAAAATTATAGACTACAAAGACACACAAAATTAGTTTAGGGATACTACATTTGATACTTTTAGGTGAAATAAATTAAAGCAGCAGTGCAGTTTAATATTCTTTGTTTAAATATTATTATTGGTACCTTGTAATTATATTACATAATGTGGTTCAGTGTCATACAAACACACACACAGGTCTTGGTGTGTTTTCCTTCATGTCCCATCCGGCTTCCTACCCATAATAGTGATATTGGTAATTTTACTTTCATACCTGGGCATAGCATAATTTGAACTGTTTCTTTCATCAGTTTCTTCTTTTCCCCTTCCTACCTTCCTCCCCCAATCTTCTCCCACTATTCTCGTGGTCACTCTCCTCAGTTATCTACAGTCCCTTCTGTTTAATATTCTTAATGTTAAATTAAGATTGTTTTCTTAGTTTTTGTTACTGTGACCACAATACCCAACAAGAGCAACTTAGAGGAGGAAAGGTTTATTTGGCTCATGGTTTCAAAGTTTCAGTCCATGGTCAGCAGGCTCCAAGGCAGAAACATGGCAGCAGGGCACGGCAGAGGAAAGTTGAGCTCATGACAGCTGGGAAACAGAGACAGAGAGAGAGAGAGAAGCAGGAATGTTCAGTGACAGCTTTCAATGCCACGTACCCAGTGACACATTTCCTCCACCCATGTCCTACCTGCCTATAGTTACCACCCATTAAATTCACTTGAATTATTAATTCATCAAATGTATTTATCCACTGATGAGGTTAGAGCCCTTGTGATTCTATGATTGCACTTTTGAGCATTGCTTTGCCAATATATGGGCTTTTCTGGGGGACAGTCCATGCACGAGCCATAATACAATCCCATTTAAATTAGCATGGAATAATCTAAACTATTCCAGAAAAACATAACTAATGAGACAAAGCATGTTATCACTGAAGTCTATAAAACATAGCTGAAAGAAATGCATGAGGAAACAAATAAATGGAAAAGCATCCCATGTTTATGAATAGGAAGAATTTATGTTGTTAAAATGTCCAGACTATCTATAGCATATCCAATTCAATCCCTATCAAAATCCTAATGGCATTTTTTATAAAAATTGAAAACACAGTCCTAAAATTCATACAGAACTAGAATAGACCCCAAATAGGCAAAAACAAAACAAAATCTTGGAAAAGAACAAAGCTTGAGGTCTTACACATTCTTATTTCAAAATGTACTACAAAGATATAGTAATAAAAATCGTATGGAATAGTTATAAAGATGGACATAGGGACCAAAGGAAAAGAACAGAAAATCCACAAAAAATAAAAATAAACAGTAAGAAGGCAACCTAAGGAGTGGGACAAAATATTTGCAAACTATATATCTGATAAGCTGTTAATATTGAAAATTTATAAGGAACTTTTACAACTCATTCTCAGAAAGCAAAAGAAATAGCCTAGTTAAGAAATGGGCAGCCGGGCATGGTGGCACACGCTTGTAATCCCAGTACTTGGGAGGCCGAGACCGGAGGATCCAGGTTCGCGGCCAGCCTCAGCTACTTAGTGAGGCCCTCCGCAACTTCGTGAGACCCGGTTTCAAAATAAAGTATATAAAAAAAAAATAGGGCTGGGGGTATAGCTCAAAGGTAAAACGCCCCTGGGTTCAATCTCCGGTACCGCAAAAAAAAAAAAAAAA